>BQNB010005312.1:0-100093 GCA_026074375.1 Tanacetum coccineum | reverse complement strand
ACAAGCCATAATAATTGCTTAAAACCTGATCCACCATTTCAAAAGCTAGCACAAAATCCATATATAAGCATGTGCCTCATAACCATTTGATTGAGAAAGTTTCAGCCATCATTGTTTCCTTTGTTCCAATATAAAACTTAATGTTTAAAATTCCCCCACTTAACTCAACCGCGACTTTATATGCATCATAAAATAGCTCGGCATCAAATTCAACTGCCTTATGGATCAACTTTGTTGCTAAGGGAATCACTGCCATCCCCATAATAAACATGGTACGGTGTTTCCTTGCACTGAAATTTGTAAGTCATGTTTGTGAAATACAGAGGCTTTGAGAAATACTTCTAATCCATCATTGGATAATTTGTTAGTAGCATTAGTCTTGCTCGGTTTTGCAACATCTATATTGTTTTGATAAAGAGGAAAACCTTCCCTCTTGAGCAGTGCTTTCCAATCATTAGGTGAAACTGAGACAATAACAAAATTATTACTATATCATGATAAATAAATATAATTAACAGAAAGCATATTTATCAAAAAACCAGGAAACAAACCTCCTTCATTGCCCCACCAATGTCTCAGCAACTACAAATAAACAAAAGCTCAAATACCGAATAAGAAAATATGAGAATAGGCAAACAACATGATAATTACAAAATCTCGAATTTAAGTGTATTAATGTCCTTTTTAGCCGCATCCCATCCTTCTTGAAATGATTGTGGTGTTCCTTCAGGCAATGTTTTCCTGTTTTGAACCATATGTTGGTAGTAGGAATCACTGGTTTCTTTAACTGCTAGCGATTGCGTTGCTGATATTGACCTGATCTAAGAATAGTATTTGCGTAACGACTCGGAGTCAAAGCTGCTCGTTTTGTGCAGCGTGCATACATGTGTCCATTGAGAGCTTTTGGCAGTCCATGACCCTGAATAGTCTTTCACGTTCATGTTTTCATAGAGTCGGGTGAGCCTATAACACATACTCCATTAGTTACTTTTATTTCTAGCAATAGACAATAAGTTTATATGCATGTTCATATGTGCATGTAAGCAAAATTATATTATGTGGCCACTGACTGAATTCAAGTCAGTAATTCAGTTATGTTATTTGGACATTAAAGAAAATATAATCCTGCCAACTGTATTGGGTGTGGTAGATAGTTCGACATGTATGATATTAATATTGAATATCTGTTTAGGACATCCTTTAACCAGAAGTCCTAAAGAGGTGTCTAGGTAAGCCTGTTTGGATTATTAGCTTATTTATTTTAGCACATAGTACAGGAAATAATGTTTCGATAAGCTTTTTCATTAAAATGTAGTAACAATGAAATGATAATCATTCAGAAAGCTGTAAGTATAAAGTCTAAACATTGAAATTACAGCTTGATTTGCTTAAAAAATCAAAACACGTAATTTAGATTCTTAAAACTTGTCACACAGATGACTGCTCTTTGATGTCAATATGAATTACTATACACGATGATATGCCATTTTTCCAAATCTTACTCCAGTTATGGTTCAATATAAAATACAGCAATCATAGATATTGTATTCAATTTTATATTCACATTCAATGCATGCAAACTTTTTATACATGTGTTTTGAAAATAACTTGAATCTTGTACTCAAATATAGATTTTGCAAGGAGAAGTCTAACATTTAAATGAAGATAAAACACCTTGATGCAAGGCCGTATGCAGCTGCATAACCGATTCCAGCTAATGCTCCAATTACTATGTAATTTTTTCCATCTATTCCTCTTGTCATATCTTCTTCATTTGACATACTTCACTTTTCTTATGGACTGCTTTGTTGGCTAACTCAAATACTAGGCCAATTATGAATAAGAAAGACAGTTATCGCCATTCAATCTCCCTCCACAGCCACACTCTCGACTTTTCCAATCATAACTTTTACACCATACTTCACCGCTGCCTTAGTTAATAAAGCACGGGTGAATACTGCAGATGAATTTGCGATGTTGTCTCTGTAGAATAATAAATTTCAGTAGGGTATAGTATATTTATCATTGATAAGATATTAAAAGACTCGACCAAAATGTACTAAATGCATAATTGTCTAATTATTTCCCGGCGTTTAACTACACCATCTACCCAAGGCGAAAGAATATTACTATTATTAGACTTGTATTCATATTCATCAAGTATTGTTAATTGAGTCCTGCGTTAAGTGGAAAGGTAACAAGTATTGTGGATCCATCAGGAAGTTCTTCAGCTAGACTAAACACTCCCATGAAACTATAGTGTTAATAAAAGCACCCTCAAGATGAGTTGATACATCGCACCACGCCATCACCACATATATCAGCCTGCCCACACATGTAGAAAATACATTGATGTTTATACACTCACACCTAAATTTATAGGAGGAACAAATAGTAGATCAACAGGCTAATGGGTTATATGGGTAATTCTGTAATGAATTTGGCCGGTGACCACTGATCTGCGATATTAAGCTACGAAGAAATAATATATTTTTAGGATACAAAATATTTACTTGACACTCACCGTATCATATTACGTGAATATATGATGTAAGATGTATGCTAAAAATATTCAAAACCATACAAAAGACATCTAATCTATTTTGGTATATACTTTTGTCAACATTTCTGATAAAAAAAGGCGACACTTCTCTCAAACTATTTATCATACCAGAATATACTTTTATATTGATAAAACTTTAATACTAAAATTAATACTTTTTATATAAGCCTTTTTTCCTTTAATGCTAAAAAAACTTTGATAAAACTTATATAGAAAATAAGTAATTATACACCAATCAACACCATTCATACTTTTGATAAAACTTAGATAAAACTTCTGATGCTAAAAGATACTTTTTATAACAAAAAAACATTTAATATTAATTTGACATAAGATTATTTTCATTACTACAGTATACGTATTGACATCATGCATACACTTCTTTCTTGTCAAACACCTCGAGACATGTAAACTCATCATATCACGCCATCTCTATGTTTGTAATCATATCTCTTCACAAGCTGCTTTTCATAAAAATCTGATTTGATTTGTTTCTTCATCGCTTGATATCTTACCTATTGAAATTCATAGGGTCTAAATTTAAAACCGTTGAATAATGTTTATAAAAAAGATTGATTTGTGATATTATGCAAATAAATGACATCTGTATGGATATAAAATATTAATGCTACATTATGATGATACAAATAAATAATTAAAAACATAAAAGTCATTTAATTTTTGATGATATATAATTATGAGAATATTTCTCTTTGAAAAAAAGTAAAATAATGTAACAACGTAAAAAAATTGTACAAGATCAAACACACTTATTTTAAAAACTTGCGACTTCTTTGTTATTAGAAACATGTGAACCTACGGATGAACACCTCTTACCCATTTATGAAACTTTATATATAAACCAACATTCTACCCACCCCACATTTATTCATCTTATTTTCTACTTTACCGATAACTTTTCCCAATGGTCTGACAATTTCTTCCTTTCACCAAATATTATTTTCACAAGTAAATAGGTAATGATGGTTTCAACATTTTCTAAGCTGCATCGTGAGGTTATGCAAACTTTTAGATTTACCCAAATCTGCAAGCAGATCATCATTGTTAAGAATAACGAAATTTCAATCATTTCGGTTAGTGTGTAATCATGAGTTTTGGGGCCACAAATTGAGCGAAACGTCTAAAGTATGGTAGTAATTTCATCAGTTTACATTTCTTTCTTACAGACTTAAGTACATAAATGAGCCGGAGGAGCAAAAATTAAGGATGACCCAAAACCAGGTCAAGATCAACCTCGACCATGGTCACCATGCCCACTAATAGGGATGACGGCCCAATGGCTCCATTAAGATAGGTCTCAGACACACAGGCCAATCATTTTCATGTTGGTTATTAGATTAAGATATATAAGCAGGTGGGGGTTTTAAGGTTGGAGGCACCCATGTTCCAAAATTCATGCAGACAGCAGGTCACTCCTTGATCCAAACATGAAACTCGAGAGGCATCCAAAAAGTAATTATTGCGACTGCAAGTCACAATAGTAGGATAATCAGTTTTCAACCCCAAAAGACCTACCTGGTGTAGGCGGCGAATGATCAGCAATTCTTCCTCATCTATTCGTGACACATCACATTTATCTATAGAAAACCCAAATGAAAAACATTAATATTTGAAGAAGTAATAACAATGAAAAGAAAATAACAATGAATTCTTTGATATAACATGAGAAAAACTTCTTGTGCAAGATTAGTATTTAAATTATTTTTAATGTAAGTAAACAATAGTTCAAAGATCAAATTTTTTATTGCATAAGCAACTTCGTAACCTGGTGGTAATGAAGGGAGTCGCACTGGCAGTTGCAATTGCGGTGTCGCTATATGCTGGAAGATACGACATAATGGGCTTTCAAATAGCATTTTTGGCGGTCTTGCATTCCAAGACAGTGGTGGTAGTAGTATTGTCAAACGGAGCACCTTGAGCACTGGCATAAGCCCGTGCATCAATGTAGTATCTGGGTGACCAGCCTTGATGAGTACATCAGTGGTTTGACCTGGTCCAATCATAAGAACTTTGGTTGTGAATGATTCTACGTATGAAGCATCATCTCCTACCACAGTGAGTTAATGGTTGGTGATGATGACGAAGAGTTGCTGATGTAAGGCTGAATTGATCACTTGAACGCGACTTGTCTCTCCTGATTCAACTGGCATGATGACCTTGTATATACATTAAAAAAGTAGCAAATTAATTTCTTGATCAGATTACCTTTTCAGGAGATTATTATTTCCAATTAAAAAGAAGTATTACCTTTTCAGGATGAGTTTTATAGACCAGCAGGTTGACTATTAACATCATATAACATCAGATATCTTATGGTATAAATTTAGCAACATGTGCATTTTCTACATGAATAAACTGTATACCAATAGCAATGACTGTTTCACGCTTTGACTTAGGAAATGGGTAGGAATATCCTTCTTTTAGGTGAATAATGATAGAACCGTAATCAAATGTTAATGTTTGACCCATTATTAGGACCCGCCTAACCCACCCATTCCGCCCCCTCTAAAAGACCCTCAGTTGAGTGCTATAATTACAGAGGGCAACTTATTGTTACATTTTGAGGTTTTAGTGTGTTTGGCTCTTGTGACGCATTAAATCTTATAAAAATTACTCTGTTAAACATTAGCCGGATTACCTTGTTAAAACTGTATGACTTTGATATGCATCACGCTAATAACTCTTTGATGCACCCTTTTGGAGCAAATTGAAGTGACTCCTATCAATTGATGGTACACTCCATCTTTTGCAGGCATGTCGGGCTGATGCGGCTTTGTTTTCATCAGCTAGTGTGTGGATTAGCATTGCATTTTCTCGAGTTGCTTGCTTTATTATCTCCATGAGTATTTTTACGTCGTCAATCTGATATGAAAAGACAGTGAACTCGGTTAATGGATCAGAATCAAGAAAACAATTCTAACAATTCGTGTTGTAGTAGATAAGGGTTATATGTGCTTGTACTTGATGTTATAGTAATCAGCTGTTATGACAGCAGTTGCAGAGTGTTTAGCAACTTGATTATTAAAATCTGATTTTTTGACACTCAAAGAATTTGGATCCGACCGCAAAAAAACAACCTATTAAGGCATTAACTACTAACGGTGTTAATAATTGAATCACACATCTACCTCTAAACTATACCCTTTACACTTCTACAGTGCATTACATACATAACACCAGAAATGAATTATTTTGATAGTTCAAAACGCAATAATCAGATCCCCTTCAAAATGTAATGCCCAAGCCAGACAACCCCATAGTTTAAATTTTGAATTAATAGCAATAACTTTTAGTTTTCTCATATATATGGGCGTATTTCAGATTGCTCATTTAAGCATATTATATTTTCCTTCAACAAACGTGTGTAATTTGACCCCGTTACCTAATTTGCTCAACATATTGCCATTACTATCTCACATCTAGGAGAGGCTTGATAACGAAGGGAGGTATGGTGTGCACATGTAGCAGCTGAAGCATCTGGCTAAAGTCCTATGACCTCATCAAGAAGAGCGGGATGATCATGAAAGAGCGAAACAACCTGCATAGATTATAAACAGTACTAAGTATTGCAAATCAGTCCAATGAAATTAATCACAACTACCATGCAATATAGAAACCAAGACAAATTATAATTCATTTAAGAAACTAAGACAAATTATATTTCAAAATCATTTTAACATTATCTGTAAAAGTTTTATATAAAAAGGGTCAAGCAATGCAATGCATCACGCATCAGGCGCATGCTTTTTTAAACACAGGTTTCAACCTGGCCCGTTCCATTTTGAACCTAAAAATGACTAATTTTAACCTGGTCCCATTTTGACCCGTTACCGGAACCACACATCATGCCACCTACCTTTGCGATAGGCTATGCACTTCAAAATCCACAATGGTTAAGCATGGCCACAAATGTTTATTCAAAAAAGCATCATATCAAAAAATGTTTGAGATACTAACCAGTATTTCTGACTCTCCACCCCAAAAATCTGCCTGCCCAATGCGTTGACAGTATCTGCAAGCATTCATTAAATAAGATTATCAACGCGTCTTGAATAACCCTTAAAAATGATCAGAATTAGAGGCGAAAATCAGATGATAACGGTTCAAAAAATTCAAAATGGGCAGGGTGAGTTTTGGACCGACCCACTTTTGTATAATAGTATAATGTCATTATCATTGAAAAGTAAGTGGCTGGAGAAACATGATGCTAACTAATGGTGAAGTAAATGAAGCTAATCCGCAAAATATCTATCACAAAAAGAGCAATATGGAATCACTATAAAAAATCAAAGATTTTGTACAGACCTCATTAAGATCTAGAATAATCATCAATAGACGATCTTGAATCTCTTCAATAGACCTAGTCTCCTCTTGAACTCCTCATGTCTGGACAACACCTATACATAGTGAACACTGCTGAGAATGCTATCAAAAATTGATATTTCTTTTTTGGCTATGCGAGTGTAGCCATGGAATTTTTTCTACTACTCTGTAATGTTTTGTTTGAAAAATGATGATGAACAAAGTGATTTATATAGCTACAACTACTGTTAAACATGATCTCATTTATCTTCCTAGACTTTAACAAAAAAGTGACAATTTGCACATTCGGGTTATGTTCTACCTCTAAAACGTAAAACACGTAAAAAGAAAAGTATAAAGAAATCGGGTCAAATGGGTTAAAAGTCTCCGAAAGTCTATTTTTAATGCTAAAATCGTTACTCATTTCTTCAGAAATTTTGAAAATAGTAATTTTAGTATTTATACTTGGCGCACTAATTGTTACTTAAATTTGTTGTAAAATTTTGGAGAAAAGTGCTTTGGTCAGCCCAACCCAACCGAGCAATTACTCAACATGCCCGTTATGTCTATAAAATCGATGTATGATAACTACATTTATACCTTATCAGGTCTCTTTATTGCAAAATCACCAATTCCGTGTAAACATGGATGAGAATACACTACATGCTGCAATTATGAGTGGTTCTAGACCGGTTGTTTTTTCATGCTTTTATATATCTAGCAGATGTTGAAAGTATTATAAAGCAAGGTTGTTTTTCCATTTTGCAATAACGATGGCATGTTAACAGAAAACCTATATCACTTCATTAATATATGTACCTGTCATGCGCTAACACGTGACTCCCCCTATTTCAGAGCTAGACTCTGTCAACCCAAAGTCTCCAAGTTTTGCAATAAATTGCTGCAATAAGAGTAAAAATATACCGCATGAATAAATCTGATGGTACAAAAACATACCAAAGTGGTTTGATCACCAACATCAGTCAGCCAAACAATAAAGTCTCGTTGTAATAAGTCTCGTTGCCCGTGAAAATGGTTCAGCATAATATGATGCATTAGGTCCATCTGCAAAGTAATTCGTATTACATATATAACTTATTGCAATTATGCTTATTCCAAGAAGAAAAAGACTGAATCATAGTTTACAGAGATCCCAACATAGTTTACGTGTTAATAAAAAGCAATCAAATATTTTGTTCGCCATCTCCTCTTAAATAAGCAAGTGTTTATGTTCATAGTTGTAAGAGACTAATAATATTTGGATAAGCTAGCCGTTCTAAGAAACTTGCATCAGTCCAAAAGTAATAATCACTAAAATAATTTACCGGGTGTAAAACCTTTTTACCCAAAAAGATAATAATCACTAAAACAATCCATAAAAAATATTATCTCATCGTTATATTAGAAACACCACTCTATTGCATTCATTAATTAAAATTCAAATAGCTATATTTGTCTTCATTCACATATTTCAAATGCTATGTCCTTTCCTATTAGTTTTAGGTTTCGTAACTTAATGTGACATGAATGCATGATCTAAAGTTACACGTCAGTTCATCAATATCTAGAATTCTTGTTATCGTTTAGGTATCAGTTAATACACAATTAGCAATACTTCCCTGCCATTCAGCATGTCCTTATGCGCTTTCATTAGTGATCCTTTTAACAACAACATGAACAGTGACTCGATGATGATAGGGCAAACGTGTACTGGTCAAGCCAACCTAAGTACACTTTTCCAAAACCTCCCTCACCCAAGAGCAAAAACAGACTAAATTACTTGGTAGCCTTTCTCAAATCACCAAGCTCAAATTATTTTAAGCTAATGGTTTCAAAATCTGGAGAAAGTTTAGGTGCACCCAGAAACAAATTGTTGTCAGTCTCTACATTATTACGTATTACTTATTCTATTCTCGCCCTTACTTTAAATCACATTGGGCTGAAATAGATTAAGCAAACATATTCTATAAGCAGTTCATTTACTTATCCACCATTAAACATTTTGTCAATGTATTTATGCATAACACTGGGTTCAAATTTAGTTACCTGTATAAAGCCTCGTAAGTGACCATAAATCATAACAAAGGAAGAAAATCGAACCATTTAATGGCCTCATACTAAATTGAAATTGAATTACCAATACCTGTGAACATTAAACTAAAGGAAAACATGTTCAATTTTAATCTTAATATGTGAAACTGTGAAGGAGAAGATGGAGTATAAAAATGGAGAGCTAATCAATTTGATTCTTTCAAAAGCATAACAATCGATGTGATGTGAAGTATACTGCATATGCGAAATTCAAAATTTTCGATCTTTAGATGTTTTATTAAACTGAAAAGCCTAAATAACATAATAACATGTAGATGAACTAAAGACTAATAGAGAAAATGATACCGGCATTTTATCAAACACATGATGTACATTTAACCATGTTTCATAGTATTTTTTTTTATTTTTACCCTTAAAAAATCTCCAATCAATCAAATCAAAGCATAACCAATTATCTTAAGCATTTGGGATTATTCAAACTAAAAAAGAATTAAATGCTTGAATACCTGATCAAAAGCAAATGAATTGTTTTGTGTATGCGTTCATTACAGATTAATATGTGAAGCCTGCAATAGCAAAATATCAAAACAAAATTAGTTGGACCGGTGAAGTGATCAAGAAGACTGCAAAATCAAAAATGATTAAGAATTGAAAAATGAGATCATAAATATGAATTAATCATTCGGAATAAAGAAATCTAAATTAAGAATTAGGGAAACTTTAATAATTTGAATAGAGAATACTTTAATAAATTATGTTCGGGTTAAAACCGGTGAAGTGAAAAAGCTAAACCGAAAATTATGAGGCTTACCTTAGAAGATTTGACTAATTACTGAATTTCCTTAATTAATGGTTTATTTTAAATTAGTGAGTAAAATTACCAATTTAGCCACTCTTAAATTTTAGCATTCTTTTTTAGAGGGGCATTTTTGGTCTTTTTCAAGTGCTGTATATTGGAATATATAGATATATAGATAAACTAAGTACCTTAGAATTCCTGTCTAGAGCATGAACTATATTATCAAGAGAATTCATAATCATATTCTGGTATGGATCCTCTTCATCAGCCTTTCTCTTTTTAGTTCCTATCTAGATCATGGACACTACAAGAATTCAGGCGAATACCTACGGACATAATTTGTGGGTAAAAGGCATATTTTCGTGGGTAACTAGGTAATACCCACGAACTACCCATGACCACATGCAAATGGGTAAAACATTCAAGGTTAATTGTATTCCCATGCCATTTACACTCTCTGGGTAAATTTACCCACATCATTTTTACGTGGGCGATTAAGTTGCGTCCGTGGGTGAAGTGTTATAGGTTTTCTTTAACTCACCACGAGAATACCCATAGATAACCCGTGGGTAATTTGTGTGTAACATTTCCCACAAGGTTACTTCGAGTGTAAAAATCGACCCATAATATGCGGGTAACTTTCCCACAATGATACATGGGTAAACTGTCTCACCTATTTTTAAGTAATACTTCGTGGGTACATTTGTGACTAAATTAATTTCGGTTTTATGGTAAATCATAGGTAGGCATTCACGTTAAAAAATGAATACTTCATGGGTAAAGTTTTCACATAATAAATATTTTTAAAATTCAAATTGCAACAAAATCTCTTGCATTACAAAACCATACATCAAACACAGAAGGTCTCATATAACATAATAGCATGACAAGATCATTCAAACATAACATAGATATCTCTCTTAAATGAAAACAACAATCATCCTAAAGATCTCCAACAAGCATATCGATCACTCTATTGTTTCCATCATGACTCATCTTCAGCAAAGCATCAAAACTGAAGCAAAAAGGACCATCATAAAATTCGTAAGAAAAAAAGGACCTTTCGTCGCTTTAATCAACAATGCTATTAGGTAATCAGCTAACCTCTTACACTTTGTTAAAAGCTTACCCAAACCCCAAAATGCGCCTCCACCTACACTTGTTCCACTAACTCGTTCAAAATTTCCATCTCCATCAACCTAAACGTACATAATATTTTAAAAAAAGAAAAGAAAACCCTGTCATTTAATGTAACTGTATATAATAGAAAATGAATTATGCAGTTACCTTTCACGCCAAATCCAATGTTAACAAGGAGAAATAGATGGTTGTAGTCAATGTGTTCATGATTCCGCTTGCCATTTACATATGTAAAAGCTTTCGATAAGTAAGACAAAAAAGAAAAAAAACTGGAAGGATTATACTGGACAACGCAACACCGGTATAAATTATCATAACCGCATACGACCTACAGACAATATACATAGATATATGAAAAAAGTATACAAATTTGGCTAATTGCAGATGATGCAATAGTGTATAAGCATGCTCGTATCGCACAGAAGTAATACAATTTCGCAAATGATGCAATACATAGTTTGTATGTTTACTGTGCTATAACATAGGAAGGAACCAATCATGATTTATAGTTGTAAGAAACTAAAGGTTGTAGAGCTTAAATTTATAATATCATTAAAGTGTTGATTTTTCATATAATACATGTGATTGGTGTCTGTACCAATACCATTCTAGTTACCCTATTCAAGATTGTAACTTTAATGACCGGTAATCTTCATAAACAAGATTAAAACTAGAAAACAATACTTTTTAAATATAAGTAACCGGAATTGGCTTGAGGTAGAATGAAACAACCACCCCAGAAATCTCAACAATCCTCTAGAAAAAAAGTTAACTTTCTATCAGGAATGCAATAGTTACATATATCAAGAAACCAGTATACCAATGGTAAATTTAAGGTACCTCAATAATGTAACGAGCGACCCACACTTCATCACCATCAGAGATTCCTACAGAAGGTCCTACCTGAAATTCCCATTGACCAGACATAACTTCAGCATTGATACCTCTACGTTGATGGTAGCGTACATACAAGCCTTGTAGTGGGCGTCAACAACATCACGTCCAAAAGCCTTATCAGGACCAATACCCCAATAGTATGGTCCCTAAATTCGACAAATATACAGTTAAATTAGCAAAAGATATATCTAATTCATGTGAATTTATGAATAACAAGACAACAAGATTAAATACCCGTGGACCAGCAAAACCACCTAGAGGCTAGCCCTAAGGCTAGTTAACTTCCTTTTGTAACAAAGTGTATTCTTCCTCAATTCCATACATGTTAACACGAAAATAACAAACCAGAAGTCATATTACATGAACTTGAAAAAATAACTTTATGAAGAAAAAAGATTTGAGGCAATAAGATATACCATGAACCTCCTTTTCAACTTTTGGGTCGCTAAAGAACTTGGCAACGGCACACCTCTTGTTCGTAGGGATCGGTTCACCCGCTGGGGTGTAAGCATCACACATCACCTACATTATGCAAATCTATTAGGATCTGTAGATAAAGTTACAATCTATAACTGGGATACTGAAACATAAATCCTTAAACAGAATGGTTCTTGAACAGTGTAGTCCAAAGCGAGAAAAGCGAGCACTTAAGCGAAGAAGCGAGGCGTTTTGCCCTAAAGCGCTTTGATTCCAAATAAGTGAGGCATTTTACTAGAGCTAAAAAGAGCGTTGAGAAGCGACCGAGAAGCGAGTGCTTTTTTCTATAACTGCTAGTTTTTAAAATTTTAGCTACACTTATTAACAATTATTAATTACATAATCCTCTCTCCCCATGTTGCTTTAAGTTTTTGAATAAACCTCTCTTTTTTGGTCTTTTTTTTATAAAAAAATGAAGATTTTATAATAATTATGTTTTAGAAACTTTCATATGCACAAAGGGTAAAAAGTACACTGAAGCGCTCGCTTTTTATCGCTTCTCGCTTTAGGAGATGCATGTTGCTTTGAGGTCGCTTTCGCCTTTAGCTACCTTGTTCTTGAAATGTACCAAAATGTTGTTGCCACGTCTGAATGGATCCTTGAATATTGCTTGAGGGCTGTTTCATTCATCAAGAACACTAATGTAAGTCACGCAATTGAAAAGATTCAATCTTTTGAGTAACGAAATACAAGTCAATGGAGTTGTTTGGAATTCTTCATTAGAACTGCAAATCCACTTAACTGAAATAGGCTCTTTTGAGCTGTTTAAGTTAACTTATTTAATTCACAAATAATCATACCTTCTAGTCATATGTTGCATATTAGCATCTGATGCTACGTGAATTGTTTCCTTAGTACACATATAAGAGTAATATTAGACAATTCAATGTATTTAATCACGCTTTCTAGTACACACAAAGGCCTCATATTGTCTGGCTATGACGCGATGGCAGTGTACGTAAAGTAAGTCCAAAGACATCTAGCTACAAATCATGTTCAGCATTCCTTATAGCACGGGAGATAGAGATCATGATATATATAATAAAGGACTAATTTAAGTTAATATCAATCTATCATTTCTTGATGTCAACAAGAAAAATTAAGGACAGGTATAGTTTGGATCCTAAAGCATACGAAATGGAGTTCACCGCAGGTATACCAGTTTATATGCTTAAACCAGGTGAACAAGCATTGAAAACATGGATTCAAGAAAAGACGGATGACTGATTGAGTTCTTTCAGAAAATAGGTAAGGGTGCAATTATCATGGTACAACCATGGAACCCGATCTAGATTAAATCAGGATTCAGGACTAGTCCGGGTCTCAGTTCAACATATCTGGTTGTTGGTTGAGTCCATTTGCTGTCGGCTGGTCAGGTTCACTGTCTGGTACTGAAACCAATACTATATAGCCCCAATCTCTCGCGCAATATTTCTGTATACTTTCGTCTCGGTTATAACATTTAACAAGTTTTCCTAATCATTGCAAATGCATCTATTTCTGGCCACCTTATTCATATTGTAAGTTGAAATTGTCCCACCAACAAATGTTCACTTTGAATGCAGAAACGCACAAACAAGTTACTTTTTTCAGCTTTGTATTGGAGTATACAATTTTGAATATAAACGGCTGAATTAGTGTCAACGTGCAGTGAAGTTGAGGAACTAAGGTGAAGCTCATGGCAACAACAAGAACAAATGAAGATGAAGAACTGAAGTGAAGTGTATTTATGCCACTAATCTCTATGAACACACACTTGCTAAATCTCCAACTAATATAAGTATATAACTTATATTAAAGGTTGAGTGTGTGCAACCAATTCAGAAACTTTCTTTAACATATCCAATTACTAAAAACAACTGGTTCTCTTTTTCTCTATATCCCCATTTCCAATTATTGTTAGGGGTGAGAAATCAAAATAGTGGGTTCAAGCGCTCCGGTGGGTTCACAATTAGTGGTACACATAATCAAAATTTGGGGTTCATTGTAATCACAATCACAGTTATCGATGCTAATTAACCATAGGTTACTAACATAAAATTGAAAAGTAGAAAATTACCCTAACTAACTATAATCATTCAATCAAACTCAATGAATCAAGCACCCCAACATTAAATTACAAGTTTAATTAAACTAATTACCATAAATTATTACAAAAATAGTAAATGGTGTACTAACATACCTTCTTCTGCTGCCTGTTCCTAAAAGTCTATTGCATCTCATAAACTGCAACATAAACCTTGTGTGGAATGAGTCACTGCTGCTCCACGATCCCCACATATCTAGGGCGCCAAATAACTTTACATAAGGCCGCCAAATTTTTTCACTAATTGCTACCATGGTTAGTAACTGTATTTTTTTATACGTGATTATGTGATATTGAAAGATATGGTAAAGTATATGAGTATTTTGAAAATATTAATTACCCTATAGTTTTATTATTTGTTATTATTACTATTATAGTTATTAACAATATTATTATCTTTAAAAAATTAAAAAATTTGAGACTTTTTGTTTTACTGAAATACCTACCTTGTGGAAAATTAGAAAGGGGGTTGAATAGTTTACCGCTTTTTAATTTAAGGTTTATGTTTGTTTGTAAAACTTAGATTCGACTTTTTGTGAATTCAATGCTTGCACAATATGAACAATATAAGTATATGAAATGATAAAGTAAGACAAGAGATAAGAGTAAGAACAATCAAACCACAACGCGAGGATTTATAGTGGTTCGGTAACGAAGCACCTCTTCGCCCTACTCCACTCCCCGAGCACCTAACTCGAGAGTTTTCTTCACTATGTCAACAAACTCCCTTATGGCGGAGAAAACCGTACACAACGTTGCTTACACCGATTTACGACACAAAGCTAAATGTCGAGTTCTAATCTTAGCTAGAACCAATCTATCACAACACAACTTCACGACTTGTTCACTACTTCACAACTTCACGACTTCTTCACAACTTCAAGACTTCTTCACAACTTTGTGACGTCACTTCACCACACTACTTATATCACAACTATCTAGCACTACTTGGTAAGATCACCACGATCTAACTATACTTACAAAGATCGCCAAGATCTAGCTACTACACACAAATACAAGATATACAATTGATTTACAAATATGTGATATGGATGCAACAAGATTGCAATATACACTTGAGGTGTAATACTTCTTCACTTGATGATGAAAGTATTCTTCTCTTGCACTTGAGGAATTAAGCTTGGATCACTTGGAAACAAAGCTTTATGATTAGATGATCAAAGGATTTTAGAGAGGATATGTGGGCTGTTTTGAGCAGAAAGAATAAGTGCAAAAGGTGAGAAAATTATGGGGAAAAGTCCAGTATTTATAGGACAAACTGGGGGAGCGTCTACCTAGGGGCGGTCCCCTTAATTTTAAGGGGGCCGGCCGTGTATTTAAGGGGGCCGCCCAAGACTAGGGCTTCCCCAGTTTGTCTTTTGTGTAGGGGAAATTTTCTGAAACTTTTCTAGCCATTTTAGGTCCGAAAATTTGAATTTCAAAATGTTTATTTTGAATAACACATTTCTTTTAATTGTAAAAAATGTTTTGTAATGTTTTAAAAATGTTTACAACATTTTATAAAAGTGTGAGGTTGAATACAAATTTCCTTTGATCATAAAATACATTAAACATTTATTTATTCATACCTTTAAGTGATGTATTTGTTGAAATGAGAATTTATTACTAATTACTTGTTTACGTTGAACGTTTTTATATTTTGTGATTATCAAAACGTAAAGATGTGAAAAAAAATATTAGTAATGTTTTTTAGGCATTATATTTTATCAACATACCTTATATGTCATTTTATTTTAAAATCGTTGTTTTCGGCCCGACTAATTCATGTGATTTGAACCCATCGTCACGCGACTCAAATCGGGTAAAGCTCTTCCTCTTCGAATGTTACTAAAATACTCAGACGTATAAAAATAGGCACACACAAGTAGGGGGCCGACCGACCCGAACCCGAATAAGCCTATTCGGGTCGGGTCACTCGGTCAAAAAAATCTTATTCGGGTCAATTCGGGTCGACTCGACTAACCCGAGTTCTAAATAGGGTCGGATATCGGGTTGAAATGTTTTGGCTAACTCGGGTTCGGGTCAACCCGATTAACCCGAATAAAGATTTTTTTAATATAAATTTATAGATTTTCTATTTAAAAGAGTATAAAAAGGATTTTTTTGTCATTTTACTCAAATTTGGGTTGACCCGACCCGAGTTGACCTGAACCCGAGTAACCTGATTTCAAATAGGGTCGGGTTCGGGTATGAAATTTTTACCCTCAACCCGACTTGACCCGACCCGAATTGACCCGAACCCGACCGGGTCAACCCGATTAACACCCCTACACACTAGCAACAAAATCTATTAATTATTATATTTAAATTGTAATTTATAATTTATCAGACATGATTTCTCCATTCTCACTTTCTCTAAAAGTAAATATAGAGTTAGGCCATTGCAGTCAGACAAACCCTAATACCACAAGCATATCTAAACATTGATATAACCTAAACCTAAACACGTATAGAGAGTGTTTATAGAAGACTGACTTGTTATCATGCAAGTGTGTAAGCTTTTTGACCAGTCAGATGTGCAGGTTCCTTTTTCTTCTTCTTGGTTTGACCAAATTAGTGTTTTCACAGGAAAATCGGACTTACGATTTCGTCAGGTATCCACCTGTACTACACAGGTAGAACTAGGGCTTCAAACCTACCGCAAGTTAGGTGAGTTATGGAACCGGGGTAAACCTAAAATCGGCTAGAGCCAATTTGGGTATCGACTTATAGTCGATCACCGATTGACAAAGGGTAAAACCCTTCTTTGGTCGACTAGTCGTGGAGAGAGGGATGAGAGAGGGATTTAAGGTTAGTGAATATGTTATAAGAATCCTTAGACACCGTTTGTATTTATAGGGCTTCAAAGAGAATTCTAGAATACTTGTAGGACAAGTATTATAGTTTGACAAGAAGTCAAACACACCCTATTAGGGTGTTCATCCCAGACTGACCCAGACAACCATTAGGGTTGTTTGTGTGGTCTTTTATCGTTCACAACCCCTTTAATATTTATCCCAGATAAATATTAAGCTTCGGGTTATAACGGTTTTTCCTCAAATAAAAATATTGTAGTATTTTAATTTCCTCATTATTTTCATTCATTTTCATAACTCGTTTCTTATTTTCGCTTGCAATGTTCCGTTTAATGTGTGCCAGTGTAACCCTTCGGCATTTATGTAAATGACCGTGGTTGAAAGATCGTTGTGTGCTTGCACATTATCCTTTCAATTCCTTCCCTTTAAATAGCACGAGTAGTGTAATCTATGTTTATACGAAGTAGTATATCGTCTCCAAGTTTTAAAAATGGTGATGTTTGTCAAACAAAACTTAAACATGACTATTATAGCACAAGCACCTATTTCCACAAGATTTATACCTCTTACAAAGAAATATGACACTTGTCTTCAACATGCCGATGGGAGACACAAGAACCATAACTAAAAAAATACACTTTGTTATGAAAAATTGACTAAAATGTTTCTTAAACCAACACAAAGATAAGTTATCTGATATCTGTCTTTGGGGTCTTGTTGTATTGGCCCTTATTTGTTTTCTTTTTAGTTAACAAGCTATTTACATCATCTTATTGTTCATTTGAAAGAGTACAAAGTTAAGTTAGCATTAAATCTTTTAAATATTTCTTTTAAGTTAGTAGTACAAATATTGCTATAAATATTTAACGGTTTCCTTTTGACTTTTATACAAAATAAAAGTATTGATTTTACAAACATTCATCCAAATAAGTTGTAGGTAGAATCATAGATAAATACACAAAATACTCGCATAAACTTGCCCTTATAAAACTAAAATAAGGAAGTAAGCATATGATTATATATTTACCCATTAATTACACACAAAATTATCATAATTTTTTTTATTTAAAACAACATTGTGGGTATATTCATGGGTATATTTGTGAGCATGAATTGACCATAAACAATTATTCACCACAAAATACCCATACAAACAATAATATGGGTAAAGTCGTGGGTATATGTTTCACCCTCAAAATACCCACGTAAACTTACCCACCAATGAAAATGATTGTGTGTTTCGTGGGTGAATAAAATTTACCTACTAAATTACCCATGTATATACCCATGATAACTCATGATGTGGGTAATGCGTGGGGAATATTTTGGCACCAAATATTTGCCCACATATTTCACACCAAAAATACTTTTGTGGCTATTTAGGTGGGTAAATTCGTGAGAAGTTTGAGGGAAAGTAAGATTGACTTATTAAGTCACTGATCGCGGGTAATGAGTGGGTATTAGGTGGGTAAATTCCCTCAAAATGATGAGCGTGGGTAAATTTCGTGGGTATACCATCAGATTCTAGTAGTGGGACTATGTTATTAAGAGAATTCACAATCATATTCTGGTATGGATCCTCTTCATCAACCTTTCTCTTTTTAGTCTTTTATATAGTTGGGAGCTTAGCATCTGATTGTGGTGTTGGTGATGTAACATGGATGTCCTTTCTAGTGCCGATATTATCTAGATTGATCTCGTTGTTCTCATACAAGTGATCAATTTCATCAATTGCTTCTGCTTGTTGATCATTGTTTAGTCGATTTTTCTTCTCTTTAGCAGTTTGAGTATAGGCACTTGTAGCTCTATCTTTTTTCCACAAAGCATACATTTCATCATAACAGTTAACTTGTTTTGTCTTTAACTCGTAAATATCAGGTTTATCCTATACATTACAAATAATAAAAAAACTCAAAAACATTAATTTCACACAAATTATATAGAGCATACCTTCTTGAGTGCTTCCCATACATCATCTTCAACCTCAATTAACTTAGTACTTGGGTTCCATGCATAGCCACTCAATGAAACTCCTTGGAAAACATCATGGAATTGGGTAAAGTACTTTTTGAGAGTCTTGATTCGATTTTTCAAATTGTCTTTCTTAAAAGTAGTATTAAACTTATCACTTAACGCCTTCACTATATTAGTATAAGCCTGAGGCGAGAAGGTCTCATTAGGTCTATTCCCGACATTTTGTTCTTTAAGCATAGCCTCGATGAATGCAACATCCATCTGCTCATTCCACGAAAATGCCTAATTGCAATTTTGGTAGCTCCATCATTTGAATTTTCCCCATTGTTACTTCCTATATAACAAATATAGAACCATTAATCCATGCATTTAACAATGGTCAATATATCAAAACAAAACAATATATTATCCACATGTAATTGATCATGTAAGAAAATTTCGAACATAATAAGTAATCATACACAAAAAACTTGATAATTTATATTCCAACAATGATGAATACAATAAACAAAAAGTATAGACACGTTATGCATCAAAGGGCAAAGGACAATAGTTACTCAAAAACTAAATCGACATATTAATTTCATTGTTCGGATTCAAATATAATCACTCCACATGTCATTTGCAATTGAGTTTCTTATTTGTTCTCCTCTGTCATTCGTATCTCTTGGACATGGAGTTCTTCATCATGTGATGCATCTAGCATTTCGTGTATTACTTCATCTTCAAGTTTTTTTGTCACGGTCTACCTCAAGTAAAAATTTATGCAAGATACAACATGTCAAGAATATTTTTGATTGTGTATCACATGAGTAGAATGGTTTTGTTGTACTAATTATAAGGAATCTTTTCTTCAAACACCAAATGCTTGTTCAATAGAGTTCCATAATGATGAATGCCGAAGGTTAAACAATTCTCGTGGATTCTGAGGTGCACGAGACAAGTACTCCTTGAGATGATATCTAACACCCCTATATTGTGCTATCAGTGTATTTCTATGGGGTAGACCACCGTCAACTATATAATATTTAGAGGGAAATGCAGATATGCTCCCTGTGGTTTGCAAAAGTTGCAGACTTACTCCCCAACTTCACGAAAGTGCAGGCGGTCTCCCCAGATTGAAACTTCCATTCCACTCGTGCTCCCTGACAGGGACCATTTCTGCAACACTTTTGTTTTACTTTTGTGCAAAAATGATCCCTGTCAGGGAGCACGAGTGCAATGGAAGTTTCAATCTAGGGAGGCCGCCTGCACTTTCGTGAAGTTGGGGAGTAAGTCTGCAATTTTTGCAAACCACGGGGAGCATATTTGCATTTTTCTCTAATATTTACCTATAAACACAGTAAATTTTAGAAATTCAATGTTAAAATTTTAATATATTTTACTTTTATTTAAGTTTTACCGTCAAGATTAAGTAGTTTATCATCTCTAGTGAGTGCATCTTTTATTATCCTCGAGTCTAATGTTGTGCCTTCCCAACCACTTAAAACATAAGTGAACTTCAAATTAAATGTACAAGCAACCAACAAGTTGATTGTTGCATATCCCTTATGAACATGATATATAAGGGCATCTCTATTAGTCACTCTCACTCGAACATGTGTTCCATCGATAACCCCCCTATACAATCTTTGAAAAAGGGATGCAATCTTGGTTTATTGTGGAATTCTTTCTGAACTATATCACCAGTGGGTTGCCTAATATATTGGTCGTCAAGAGACATTATTGCATTGAGAACTTTATGAAAATGTCCACTAGTAGCTAATACATATTGACGATATAACCAACAGACAAAACGGGTTCTAAAATCATTTCCTACAATATGCAAAAATATAGCAATTTGTTCCTCAACACACATACGTTGGGTTGGATGAAGACCACATTCATTTTCTAACTTTTGACACAATATCTTAAAAGCGTCCACACTCATATGAATTATTTTACGACAATTGGTATTTGTTGATAGGTCTTGCAACATCTCTTCCCGTACTACTTGTCTATGCAATATTAATTCTTGGGAAGGTAAATTAACACGGTTTATTTTACGAGATCGCCTATGTGCGAGATAAGCGAAAACTAAACAAACCACTAATTGTTGAGTTCCTGCCATGCGATATAAGTTATCCGCATCCATCTTGTAAGTGTAATCACTACACAAAATATATAACAAATAAATCACATTAACAAGCATAACAAACCAACTTGCTAGTGAGCATAACAAATCACAGTAACAAACTAACTTCTAATACTTAATGTATAGTTGTAGTAAATCATTTAATCACAGTAACAAGCACATTTATCTACTACTAGTAAGCATACGAAATTCAGTAATTACTACTTAATACACACTATGAATTTTTCGATTCTCTATGTATACATAACAATCATGACTTATCAGATACGACTCTACGAGTATCGACCTTGTACAAACATATCATAGAAACTAAAACTGATCTAAACAAGAATTTTATAGGTGATGTTTAACCTTAATTTTGTTAGAAAACAAGTTACGACTAGTGGCTCAAGTTTTTTATAAAACAATTAACTGGAAAATCACCTACAAAGTTTACTCAAACTGAACTATATATTTGCTCAACTCATTAAATTTTATAGGGGTTTGGTTTATTGTCAAGATCACAACTCTTAAATCAATTGTTATGATCGCTACTAAGCCCAATATCATATACGCAAGTCAAGCCAATGAATTTTGTACGAAAGATTACGAATTCTCTAGAAGAGTTACGCCTTTTTAATTATAAAAGACAGCCTGACATACATGATACTCTTAGTTAGTACATTTAACACATTTTCTATGCTTTAACTAACTATTTTATGACATAACTCTGAACAAACAAACATAAATCTTTGCTACTATGGCACCCTTGGTTATGTCATCGTGGACGTGGCTCTTTTTAGATATAACAAAAAATGCTTGTATTTTAATTTTTTTGGGTTTTTTTTTTTTACGCCCACCATGAATTAAAAATTTTTTGAAAATGGATTGAACAGTTACGGATGTATCATAGCACATCACATTGTGATGTATGCATAGTACAATTGCAATATATGATTCAAAAAAGCATGATAGCCGACGTTGCGAGGGGCTTCATTTTTTTACGGTGAAGTTGTTAGTTTTATGGACGTAAAAATAATTAGTTTGTGTTTAGGATCGAACTCAAGATCACGGGAATTCGCACCTCATCTCATATGTTACCGATTTATTAAAAATATTTATTTATGATTTTTCACGTAAATAGTATCGATTCGTTAAGGGTTAATGGTAACGGCTAACGACTAAACAAGAAGGACTAAAAGAGAAAATTGGAGATCAATGGAATTATAGAGTTTGTGTTCGATTAGGATTAGCTTCATGTTAAGGCTTTATCCTTAAAGAACACAAACACTAATATTTACCCTATAAATACCAAAGGGGGTTTTTCAGGTAAATACACTGTAAAGCCAAAAATACTCCGTCTCTTTTGTTTTCATATATTCGGCTGAATAGCTTATTAACATACTAACCCGAATTAATTTTTGTTGAGGTTTACGTGATTAACGAGCTAGTTCTTGGTTAACTTGGTAATAGCGTGTGTACAAGACGGTGATTCAATCTTCCTTTAGATTGTTCTTGGAGTTTATTGATTCTTGTTCTTGCTAGAATCAAAAGGTATGTAACCCTAATCTTGGTTAATTATTTATGCATGTTAATTGATCCTAATTGCTTCCGCTATATTTATACTTTGATGTTATAATTATAAATTGTTATGAATGTATAATTCCATCAGTGGCATCTCGAGCCAAATTTTTAACATGTTAATAATTACCAAATTATAATGATTTATGGTTTATATTTAATTTTTTTGGATCGGAAATTTTTTTTGAACCGAATTTTTTTTAATACTCGAAGTTTTGTAATGTTCGATTGAAAGAAAAAAAAAATTTGTGGTTCGAAAATAAATTTTGTAAATGTTCGAAGAAAATTTTTTGTGTGAACCAAAAATAATTTTCTGCTCAAAGTTTTATTAGGTTCGGTTATACAAAATTTTTTTTGGTTCGAACATAAATTTTGTTTTGATCGAAAATTTTAAATATTAAAACCTAATAATCATAATTTTATACATGGTTAAATTGTCATGCATGTATATGGGTTACGATCTTGGTCTTGTTAATTAATTGTTAAGTAACATGTAATTAAATTGTATGGATCCATGGAAAACATGCATGTTTATCATGGATCATAAGAACTTATTTGTTACATGAATTGTATGACCATTTAATTTAGTATGACAAATCTAAAATTCGGGAAGACTTATATATATTGATTGTGATTATATGATAAGTAAACTAGATTTTAATTAGGGTTCTCTATAAATGGAAATGCTTTGGCTATATGAATTTACTATAATGCATATAAATGTTATTATGTGTTATATTTTAGTCTATTATTTTAATTACTTGTTTTTGTTTATTTAAAATTATGTTGAATTGTTGTAAACAAAAGGGTAATTTTCAATGAAAAATATATGGACTAAATCCTATAAAAATTAAGAATTGTTTTGAAGATCAAATAGTTGATTGGTAATTTTTTGTACTGAATGGTAAGAAGAGGTCATCCAAATGACAAACTGTGTGGGAGTTCAACGCGTCGTTGGTCAACCCGACCTAAGAAGGAGTTAGCTTCAGCGCATGACAATTCTCGGCTTGCTTGTACGTCAAAATTGGAGTTACTACGACTGTTCATATAGTCAAAAATTACATTAAGTTTGATTTGTCTCAATTTACACACCCGAAACCACTAGTTGAAAGACTTATGCAACAAGGTACGGTTTTATGTTTTCTTGTGAGTGAGAATTGGAGGCATTTCTTTAATTGTTCATCCATTGCCATCAACCAAATTTGTATTTGATCTTCACCTAAAAAAGTTAATAAAAAATGTTTTAATTAAATGGATGCTATGAGTTGTTTGCATGCTTCTCCCATACATATTTTGATTCACATTTCAAAATGAATTACCCTTAAACTTATGTCTAATGCCATCTATTAATAAAGGACCACTTGAAATTATGATTTAAGCATCTAGTGAGGCTTGGACTATTATGTAATGGAAAGAAAACCTATCGTTGTTGGAGTGAGATCTCAATGAATGTGTTTAGTTTTTAGATTTAGAATGACTTAATTGAGTTACTTAGTGAGATCTAGAAACTCAAGGCATTAAGATGGGATGAAACATGTTTACAATGCAACAAGTTTGGCAATGTAAATCCCATAAATATCTAGAAATTGAAAATGTTTGTCCAATTAATGTTCGACACGTTACATGTTGAATACATTCATCACTAGAAGATCAACTGATAGTGATGGGTTTATGTCCCATTATGGGTTCTAGTTTTCAATGGAGGTACTATGGTTTATGTATATCACCTGGGTATATTTTATTTTCTTGAAAATGGTATTATCGAAATAAATGATTTTTTGACTTTTTCTGTAGAAAAATGGCTCATTCAGACAATAACGCTTTAAGTTCTGCGTTCAAAACTTTCTTGAACGTGAAACATTGATGGCCCAAAATTTCAATGAATGGCAGCGTTCTATAGAATTGTCTTGAGAGTAGCTGATACTTATGAATATTTGTATAAGCCTTGTCCTGATCAACCCCCTGAGACTGCAACAGCTGAAGAAAAGGCAGCATGGAAAGCAGAATATAAAAAGCACTCTGATGTGGCTTGTATTATGCTTGGAAAAATGTCACCTGCTTGACAAAGGCAGTTTGAAAATTATCCACCAATACATGCTTAGGCCGGGGAGGTTGTTCCCATGGGGGGGGGGGGGGGGGGGGGAGGGGGGGGGGGGGAGGATGGCTGAACCTTCGAAAAATGTTTGAGACAACCTCCTGCTGTAGAGTTAACGATTGTAGATACTCTACATAGTTGCAAACAGGCCCTGGTATATCATGTAAGTGAACATTGTATTGGAATGAAGGGCTCATGGACCAATTACTTACACTTGGGGATATCCATAACGACAGATGATTGGCAGTAATTAATCAACAGGTCCCAACTTAACAAAGGATTTCGAGTGATTTTGTAAGAAACTTCCAATATGCATTGAGTGGGGAAGACAGTGAGTGATTTTACACGAATTTGCTCATTGACTATGAAAAGGGTTAGAAGGACATGGGTCACCCCTTACTCCTCAAGTTATTTCAATACAATAAAGGGTAGGGATAAAAAGTCAAATCCGCCAAGGAAACAAGCAGAAAAATGGGAAAGGGTAAGGTGATAAGAACAAGCTAGTTGTGCCTTACTCAACAAGCATAATCCCAAGAAGAGAAAGGAAATCCTAATAAGGATCAAGCTTGTCACTTGACCACATGACTGGGCTTGGGGAAAGAGGATACCTGAATCTTTATCTCGCAAGGTTGTCGAGCAATAAGAAGAAGTTTTGAGATAGTACTGAGGTTCAGGTAATTTATTTGCAATTGAATTATTCAATCTAACTCACAAATTAAATTCTTGGAGTATATGATATCGGGTACTGCGGTTTTCATGTTGTAATAAGCTTTCAAGGGATTTTAATGTGAAGGAAACGTGCTTTGGGGATCAATATACTGCATATGGGGATATGGAGCACAAGCAGTTGTTGATGCCATAGGAAGTTTGATTATTTAGGTTTTTCACTCTGGTTTAGTACTGAAATTAAACAATTGTTACTTTGCACCTTCTATTGTTAGAGGTGTTGTTTCCTTTTCATGTTTGTTGGATCTTGGTTTTAAACATACTGTTGCTAGTAATGGAATTTCTGTTTCTTTAAATGGTGTATTCTATTTTAGTGCTATTTGTGTGAATGGTGTGTTTGAAATTGACATGAATAAAAATGTCACCAGAAATAAATATTCTGTCTTTAGCATAATAAAGAAGAGAAAGTTAGATTTGGATTCTTCTTATCTTTGGCACTGTTAGACTTGCCATTTTGGCCAAGACTCGCATGCCAAAGCTTCAACTGTGAAGGTCTTTTGGTAAAGTATCAATGATGGAATCATTTTGATAAATGCGAATCTTGTATTTCTGGGAAGATGACAAAGAAAGAAACCTTTTAAATAGCAATATTGAAAGAGCTACAGATCTACTTGGTCTAATTCATACTGATGTGTGTGGACCACTTAGACATGTGTCAAGGAAGGTAGCTAGCTACCTTATTACCTTTACGGTGATTTCCTGTAGTTTTGGATATGTTTATTTGTTAACATTAACATGAGGTATTTTGAACATTTAAGGTTTTCAAAGGCAGAGAAGTTAGATCTGCACTTGGAAGAGATTAAAGCTCTTGATCCGATTGTGGTGGTGAATATTTATGCAAGAGTTTTAAGATTATCTAAGTGAGACCGGAATATTCAGATATCTTTAATTCTCCATTAATTCCACAAACAAAATTGGTAGGTATTGAAAGGAGAAATGCTACCAATACTAATATGGTCAGATCTATGTTTAATCTTACTACTCTACGTTATCCTTTTGGGATCTATGCCTTAGAATCTGTGTGGTTAATTCTTATTTATGTTCCCACTAAGAAGGTTGATAAAGACAACATATGACAATATGGCATGGCAAAGTTTGCGAGTATGTCTTTTTTAAAGGTCCTGGGTTGTGAGCGTATGTCGAAAGTGACTCAGATGATAAACTCAAACAAGATCTGGTCAAGTGTATCTTCGTAGGATACCTAAGGAATAATCATGGGTTACTATTTTTTACTTTCACCTGAAAACAATAGTAATTGTTGCAAGGTTTGGTGATTTTCTTGAAAGGATATCATATCTCAGGAATTCAGTGGGTGAGATTGTGATCTGAAGATGATTTCATATAAGAATACATTACCTTCTGATGAAAACTCTAGCGAGATTCAGTAGAGCCTGAAAGTCTGGGTCCTCCACCGGAATTAATTCCCTGTCCGTAGTCCGGAAAAGGCCTATAAAATGCACCCAAACCGTCTCTGTTAAAACATGGAGGTTGAGGTGATGAATTTGGGGATCTTGGTGAACCTGCTAATTATGAGTGCTATGATTGACCCTGATTAAGTTTTATGGCAAGGTGCAATGGATGAGGAAATGAAATCCATGAAAGTTAATAAAGTCTGAATTATAGTAGACCGCCCTCCTAATGCCAAGGTAGTTAGGAATAAGTGGCTTTACAGAAGGAGATCTGACATGGATGGTAATGTAAACACTATAAAAGCTCGTCTGGGATATAGGCTGCATCAATCCCTATGGGGATTGACTACGTGGAGACCTTTTCTCAGTAGCAGACATTAGAGATATTAGGATTTCTAATTGCATAGCTGCATACTTTGATTATGAGATTTGGGCAATCACTGGATGTTAAAAATGCCTCTTGACATGGTCGCTTAGAGAGGTCATCTATATGGAGAACCTGAAGGGTATGTCTGATCCAAAATTCCACAACGGTGTTGAAAACTTCAAAGGGGCATTTATGTTTTGAAGCAAGCATTCCCGTCTAATGGAATACGATTTGATGAAGAAATCAATAAGGTTTGGGAATTTATTCAAATCGTGATGAGCCATGTGTATATCGCAAGCTAGTGGAGTGATGTAGTATTCTTGATCCTATTATGTCGACGACATTTTGATTTATGGGAAATAATATTCCAAAGCTTAGGAAGTTAAGGACTATCTTGGAAAATGTTTTTATGTGAAGGATTAGGAGAAGCTGCATACATTCCTGGGATTTATGTTATATAGAGATAGATCATCTGCGGTTGATGACTTAACCAATGTGGTATACATCGATAAGATATTGAGAAATTAATATGCAAAACTCTAGAAAGGTTTTATTACCGATGGAAGTCAAAATTGATTTGTGTATTGAAATGTGTGCTTTCATCAGTTGAGGAAAAAGCTTACATGAAAAGGGTACCTTATGCTTAAGGCTATTGTAGGATTCTTATAATGTTGCTGTAAGGTGCACAGGCCAGATGTGGCGTTTGCGTCAAAACTTGGTTCAGTCTAGGTATCAACAGAATCCGGGAAGCCTCACTGGGTTGACTGTTAATCTTATTCTAAATTATATGAGGAATACGAAAGTATGGTTATTAGTATATGGGGAAAATCCGATAAGAACATTGATGTTACAGGTTTCTGTGGTGAGTCTCTTGGAATGAGATTATAGATGATACAAAGTCTCAGACGGGTTATGTCTTTGTTGCAATGGTTGGAGCAGTAGAACTGGAAGAGGCATGAAGCAGACTACCATTGCGATGCATGCGACACAATCTGCGATACATGGCTGCGTCTGAAGCTGCAATTGGAAGCAGTTGATTAGGAAAGTTTGTTGGAAGATTCTTGAGTGATGCCTTCAATAAGTAAAAACCTTATTAATATGTATTGTGACAATTCATGCTGCAATCATATTCGCCAAGGAAACCTGGAGTCATGAAAGGCGCCAGACATTTCTGCGAGTCTCACTAAGTTCATGAGAAACAAGGTCGAGAGTGGTAAATCAAGTTAATAAAAGTTCACACAGTTTAAAAATCTAGCCTGATGCTTTTACTAAAGCTTTACCTAGAGGAAAAGTTAGTGAACATGCCAATGGAATTGGACTTCGATTAGCTAGTAGTTTCATGCATATCTGTGATTAGTATTTGGATAAAGGATGTGTAAACATTATTATTTGATAAAATAAATGATGGTTGTGTTTATTTTGTTATTTAATTTTGTATCCTATTTTACATGTTTTAGATCCATGAATATTAAATTATTCTAAATGTCCGTTGTCGTTTAATAATATGGGAATATTATTAAATCAAGACAAATTTAAATGTTGGTCGGGTATACTTGAAAGTATATTGATGTGATTACATACCAAATTTAAATGATATTCGATGAATTGAATATAGGACTTATCCCAACTATGTGATTGTACTTTATGGATCTTGTCATTAAGTAAATCATAAATAGTTATCCTCAGACTTGAGATACCAGGAAACTGTCATGGATCTAGGTGCATTTCTGTAAAGCTATTTACGATATACGGTAAAATGGTAGCTATACGAATTGTTTTCAGAAGTGTTGCAAAATTCATAGTTTTGCTTGTAGTCAATAAAGGAATTTGTTCCTTCAAATATGTTTTGAAGTTTAATACAGCTGGGCCCCTCGTGATGGTAAGATGTATGTGTGGTCCACACCCAAGGAAATAAGATTTGCTAGGAAATACGTTCAGATGAATTGGTAATCTTGCTCAATCGGATACGAGAAACAGAATCAGTTAATTTAAGGAATGTACTTGAGATCCTATCCTTATTAACATTGTATTAGAACATAAGGATAATAATAATGATGATCATTAAAAGGTTTTTCCAGGAGACCTTACTTGAGATCGTAATAGAGTGCATCGGCGTGTAATAGACGCTAACCGACTGGTGATCCACACTATTAAATTTGTCCAAAGTGGGACGCTGTTAGTTTTTGGACGTAAAATAATTAGTTGGTCTGAGTTAGATCGAAATC
Organism: Tanacetum coccineum; assembly: GCA_026074375.1. NCBI lineage: Eukaryota > Viridiplantae > Streptophyta > Magnoliopsida > Asterales > Asteraceae > Tanacetum > Tanacetum coccineum. The sequence goes on along the minus strand of BQNB010005312.1, from coordinate 70,450 downwards.
AAGATCACGGATTGCATCACTTACAGTTAACGATTAATAAATATTTATTTATTGATTTTACACGTAAATAGTTAACGATCGTTAAGTGTTTAATGGTAACGGCTAACGACTAAACAAGAAGGACTAAAAAGAGACATTGGAGATCAATGGATTTATAGAGTTTGTGTCTGAAATAGGTTTAGCTTCAATGTTAGCTTTAGCCTAATAGAACTCAAACACTAATATTTTCCATATAATTACACAAGGGTTTTTCAAGGGTAACTTACACTTGTAAAAGCCAAAATTCTCTTCTCTTTTGTCTTCAATAATTCGGTGAATAGTATTTACATACTAACCCGAATTAATTCTTGTTTACCGGTTTTCGTGTTTAACGAGCTAGTTCTTGGATTAACTTGGTAATAGCGTGATGTACAAGTCGGTGATTCATTCTTCCTTTCAGATTGTTCTTGGACTGTTTATTGATTCTTGTTCTTGCTAGAAATCAAGGTATGTAACCTAATCTTGGTTAATTATTTATGCATGTTAATTGATTACAATTGCAATATATGATTCATAAAAGCATGATAGCCCGCACGTTGCGACGGGGCTTCATATTTTTACGGTGAAGTTTCATTTCAAACATTTATTATTAATCTCAGGATATCAATGCAAGTAAGTACTACACACATAAAAAATAGCATCTAATATCTCAAACCGTCACCATGTTAGCAAAGTAACAGTGACCGAGTTTCCTTCATATCTCCATTTGTACTACAAAACAATGGAATGTTAAGACTATCTTAAGCTAGTGTGAGGTTATGTGAGCATACCTGCTAGGTGCCAATCTTAAGAAGTGATGATGAAAGTTTGAGGCCTTTAGCTTATTAGTAGGGGCCGAAGCAACAATTGTTTTTGTTTAGTTTCTTAGCATCAATTCCAGTCTTAGAAGCATTTACTTCAAAGAACCTCATCTGAATGAAATCAAGCAAAAATTCCCCCCGACTTGATTTGTCTACTGGATTGAATTTTGCTAGTTATACACGATAACCACTAATTCTAAATTCTTGATTCTGCTATGACAAAAGAATGCAGACTAAATCAATTACACTATACTGTTTACATTAGTTTCTACTTTCTTATCTTAGGATAAACAAATAATATGGCTTGTTTACTATTTCTTTTAATCTAATATTGATTGTGATTTTTATGATAAGTAAACTCGTAGATTTTAATTAGGGTTCATCAAATAAATTGAATGCAGTGGCTATAGATTTACCTATAATGATTTATAAATGTTATTATGTGTTTATAAAAAAAAAAAAAAAAAAAAAAAAAAATTTGTGGTTCGAAAATAAATTTTGTAAATGTTCGAAGAAAATTTTTTGTGTGAACCAAAAATAATTTTTTACTCAAAGTTTTATTAGGTTCGGTTATACAAAATTTTTTTTGGTTCGAACATAAATTTTGTTTTGATCGAAAATTTTAAATATTAAAACCTAATAATCATAATTTTATACATGGTTAAATTGTCATGCATGTATATGGGTTACGATCATGGTCTTGTTAATTAATTGTTAAGTAACATGTAATTAAATTGTATGGATCCATGGAAAACATGCATGTTTATCATGGATCATAAGATCTTATTTGTTACATGAATTGTATGACCATTTAATTTAGTATGATAAATCTAAAATTCGGGAAGACTTATATATATTGATTGTGATTATATGATAAGTAAAACCTAGATTTTAATTAGGGTTCATCATATAAATGGAATGCATGTGGCTATATGATTTACCTATAAATGCATATAAGTGTTTTTATGTGTTTATTTAGTCTATTATTTTAATTACTTGTTTTTGTTTATTTAAAATTATGTTGAATTGTTGTAAACAAAAGGGTGATTTTCAATGAAAAATAATTTGGACTAAATCCTATAAAAATTAAGAATTGTTTTGAAGATCAAATAGTTGATTGGTAATTTTTTGTACTGAATGGTAAGAAAAGGCTCATCCAAAATGACAAACTGTGTGGTTCAACGCGTCGTTGGTCAACCCGACCTAAGAAGGAGTTAGCTTCAGCGCATGACAATTCTCGGCTTGCTTGTACGTCAAAATTGGAGTTACTACGACTGTTCATATAGTCAAAAATTACATTAAGTTTGATTTGTCTCAATTTACACACCCGAAACCACTAGTTGAAAGACTTATGCAACAAGGTACGGTTTTATGTTTTCTTGTGAGTGAGAATTGGAGGCATTTCTTTAATTGTTCATCCATTGCCATCAACCAAATTTGTATTTGATCTTCACCTAAAAAAGTTAATAAAAAATGTTTTAATTAAATGGATGCTATGAGTTGTTTGCATGCTTCTCCCATACATATTTTGATTCACATTTCAAAATGAATTACCCTTAAACTTATGTCTAATGCCATCTATTAATAAAGGACCACTTGAAATTATGATTTAAGCATCTAGTGAGGCTTGGACTATTATGTAATGGAAAGAAAACCTATCGTTGTTGGAGTGAGATCTCAATGAATGTGTTTAGTTTTTAGATTTAGAATGACTTAATTGAGTTACTTAGTGAGATCTAGAAACTCAAGGCATTAAGATGGGATGAAACATGTTTACAATGCAACAAGTTTGGCAATGTAAATCCCATAAATATCTAGAAATTGAAAATGTTTGTCCAATTAATGTTCGACACGTTACATGTTGAATACATTCATCACTAGAAGATCAACTGATAGTGATGGGTTTATGTCCCATTATGGGTTCTAGTTTTCAATGGAGGTACTATGGTTTATGTATATCACCTGGGTATATTTTATTTTCTTGAAAATGGTATTATCGAAATAAATGATTTTTTGACTTTTTCTGTAGAAAAATGGCTCATTCAGACAATAACGCTTTAAGTTCTGCGTTCAAAACTTTCTTGAACGTGAAACATTGATGGCCCAAAATTTCAATGAATGGCAGCGTTCTATAGAATTGTCTTGAGAGTAGCTGATACTTATGAATATTTGTATAAGCCTTGTCCTGATCAACCCCCTGAGACTGCAACAGCTGAAGAAAAGGCAGCATGGAAAGCAGAATATAAAAAGCACTCTGATGTGGCTTGTATTATGCTTGGAAAAATGTCACCTGCTTGACAAAGGCAGTTTGAAAATTATCCACCAATACATGCTTAGGCCGGGGAGGTTGTTCCCATGGGGGGGGGGGGGGGGGGGGGAGGGGGGGGGGGGGAGGATGGCTGAACCTTCGAAAAATGTTTGAGACAACCTCCTGCTGTAGAGTTAACGATTGTAGATACTCTACATAGTTGCAAACAGGCCCTGGTATATCATGTAAGTGAACATTGTATTGGAATGAAGGGCTCATGGACCAATTACTTACACTTGGGGATATCCATAACGACAGATGATTGGCAGTAATTAATCAACAGGTCCCAACTTAACAAAGGATTTCGAGTGATTTTGTAAGAAACTTCCAATATGCATTGAGTGGGGAAGACAGTGAGTGATTTTACACGAATTTGCTCATTGACTATGAAAAGGGTTAGAAGGACATGGGTCACCCCTTACTCCTCAAGTTATTTCAATACAATAAAGGGTAGGGATAAAAAGTCAAATCCGCCAAGGAAACAAGCAGAAAAATGGGAAAGGGTAAGGTGATAAGAACAAGCTAGTTGTGCCTTACTCAACAAGCATAATCCCAAGAAGAGAAAGGAAATCCTAATAAGGATCAAGCTTGTCACTTGACCACATGACTGGGCTTGGGGAAAGAGGATACCTGAATCTTTATCTCGCAAGGTTGTCGAGCAATAAGAAGAAGTTTTGAGATAGTACTGAGGTTCAGGTAATTTATTTGCAATTGAATTATTCAATCTAACTCACAAATTAAATTCTTGGAGTATATGATATCGGGTACTGCGGTTTTCATGTTGTAATAAGCTTTCAAGGGATTTTAATGTGAAGGAAACGTGCTTTGGGGATCAATATACTGCATATGGGGATATGGAGCACAAGCAGTTGTTGATGCCATAGGAAGTTTGATTATTTAGGTTTTTCACTCTGGTTTAGTACTGAAATTAAACAATTGTTACTTTGCACCTTCTATTGTTAGAGGTGTTGTTTCCTTTTCATGTTTGTTGGATCTTGGTTTTAAACATACTGTTGCTAGTAATGGAATTTCTGTTTCTTTAAATGGTGTATTCTATTTTAGTGCTATTTCTGTGAATGGTGTGTTTGAAATTGACATGAATAAAAATGTCACCAGAAATAAATATTCTGTCTTTAGCATAATAAAGAAGAGAAAGTTAGATTTGGATTCTTCTTATCTTTGGCACTGTTAGACTTGCCATTTTGGCCAAGACTCGCATGCCAAAGCTTCAACTGTGAAGGTCTTTTGGTAAAGTATCAATGATGGAATCATTTTGATAAATGCGAATCTTGTATTTCTGGGAAGATGACAAAGAAAGAAACCTTTTAAATAGCAATATTGAAAGAGCTACAGATCTACTTGGTCTAATTCATACTGATGTGTGTGGACCACTTAGACATGTGTCAAGGAAGGTAGCTAGCTACCTTATTACCTTTACGGTGATTTCCTGTAGTTTTGGATATGTTTATTTGTTAACATTAACATGAGGTATTTTGAACATTTAAGGTTTTCAAAGGCAGAGAAGTTAGATCTGCACTTGGAAGAGATTAAAGCTCTTGATCCGATTGTGGTGGTGAATATTTATGCAAGAGTTTTAAGATTATCTAAGTGAGACCGGAATATTCAGATATCTTTAATTCTCCATTAATTCCACAAACAAAATTGGTAGGTATTGAAAGGAGAAATGCTACCAATACTAATATGGTCAGATCTATGTTTAATCTTACTACTCTACGTTATCCTTTTGGGATCTATGCCTTAGAATCTGTGTGGTTAATTCTTATTTATGTTCCCACTAAGAAGGTTGATAAAGACAACATATGACAATATGGCATGGCAAAGTTTGCGAGTATGTCTTTTTTAAAGGTCCTGGGTTGTGAGCGTATGTCGAAAGTGACTCAGATGATAAACTCAAACAAGATCTGGTCAAGTGTATCTTCGTAGGATACCTAAGGAATAATCATGGGTTACTATTTTTTACTTTCACCTGAAAACAATAGTAATTGTTGCAAGGTTTGGTGATTTTCTTGAAAGGATATCATATCTCAGGAATTCAGTGGGTGAGATTGTGATCTGAAGATGATTTCATATAAGAATACATTACCTTCTGATGAAAACTCTAGCGAGATTCAGTAGAGCCTGAAAGTCTGGGTCCTCCACCGGAATTAATTCCCTGTCCGTAGTCCGGAAAAGGCCTATAAAATGCACCCAAACCGTCTCTGTTAAAACATGGAGGTTGAGGTGATGAATTTGGGGATCTTGGTGAACCTGCTAATTATGAGTGCTATGATTGACCCTGATTAAGTTTTATGGCAAGGTGCAATGGATGAGGAAATGAAATCCATGAAAGTTAATAAAGTCTGAATTATAGTAGACCGCCCTCCTAATGCCAAGGTAGTTAGGAATAAGTGGCTTTACAGAAGGAGATCTGACATGGATGGTAATGTAAACACTATAAAAGCTCGTCTGGGATATAGGCTGCATCAATCCCTATGGGGATTGACTACGTGGAGACCTTTTCTCAGTAGCAGACATTAGAGATATTAGGATTTCTAATTGCATAGCTGCATACTTTGATTATGAGATTTGGGCAATCACTGGATGTTAAAAATGCCTCTTGACATGGTCGCTTAGAGAGGTCATCTATATGGAGAACCTGAAGGGTATGTCTGATCCAAAATTCCACAACGGTGTTGAAAACTTCAAAGGGGCATTTATGTTTTGAAGCAAGCATTCCCGTCTAATGGAATACGATTTGATGAAGAAATCAATAAGGTTTGGGAATTTATTCAAATCGTGATGAGCCATGTGTATATCGCAAGCTAGTGGAGTGATGTAGTATTCTTGATCCTATTATGTCGACGACATTTTGATTTATGGGAAATAATATTCCAAAGCTTAGGAAGTTAAGGACTATCTTGGAAAATGTTTTTATGTGAAGGATTAGGAGAAGCTGCATACATTCCTGGGATTTATGTTATATAGAGATAGATCATCTGCGGTTGATGACTTAACCAATGTGGTATACATCGATAAGATATTGAGAAATTAATATGCAAAACTCTAGAAAGGTTTTATTACCGATGGAAGTCAAAATTGATTTGTGTATTGAAATGTGTGCTTTCATCAGTTGAGGAAAAAGCTTACATGAAAAGGGTACCTTATGCTTAAGGCTATTGTAGGATTCTTATAATGTTGCTGTAAGGTGCACAGGCCAGATGTGGCGTTTGCGTCAAAACTTGGTTCAGTCTAGGTATCAACAGAATCCGGGAAGCCTCACTGGGTTGACTGTTAATCTTATTCTAAATTATATGAGGAATACGAAAGTATGGTTATTAGTATATGGGGAAAATCCGATAAGAACATTGATGTTACAGGTTTCTGTGGTGAGTCTCTTGGAATGAGATTATAGATGATACAAAGTCTCAGACGGGTTATGTCTTTGTTGCAATGGTTGGAGCAGTAGAACTGGAAGAGGCATGAAGCAGACTACCATTGCGATGCATGCGACACAATCTGCGATACATGGCTGCGTCTGAAGCTGCAATTGGAAGCAGTTGATTAGGAAAGTTTGTTGGAAGATTCTTGAGTGATGCCTTCAATAAGTAAAAACCTTATTAATATGTATTGTGACAATTCATGCTGCAATCATATTCGCCAAGGAAACCTGGAGTCATGAAAGGCGCCAGACATTTCTGCGAGTCTCACTAAGTTCATGAGAAACAAGGTCGAGAGTGGTAAATCAAGTTAATAAAAGTTCACACAGTTTAAAAATCTAGCTTGATGCTTTTTACTAAAGTTTCCTAGAGGAAAAGTTAGTGAACATGCCAATGGAATTGGACTTCGATTAGCTAGTAGTTTCATGCATATCTGTGATTAGTATTTGGATAAAGGATGTGTAAACATTATTATTTGATAAAATAAATGATGGTTGTGTTTATTTTGTTATTTAATTTTGTATCCTATTTTACATGTTTTAGATCCATGAATATTAAATTATTCTAAATGTCCGTTGTCGTTTAATAATATGGGAATATTATTAAATCAAGACAAATTTAAATGTTGGTCGGGTATACTTGAAAGTATATTGATGTGATTACATACCAAATTTAAATGATATTCGATGAATTGAATATAGGACTTATCCCAACTATGTGATTGTACTTTATGGATCTTGTCATTAAGTAAATCATAAATAGTTTATCCTAGACTTGATGATACAGGAATCTGTCATGGATCTAGGTGCATTTCTGTAAAGCTATTTACGATATACGGTAAAATGGTAGCTATACGAATTGTTTTCAGAAGTGTTGCAAAATTCATAGTTTTGCTTGTAGTCAATAAAGGAATTTGTTCCTTCAAATATGTTTTGAAGTTTAATACAGCTGGGCCCCTCGTGATGGTAAGATGTATGTGTGGTCCACACCCAAGGAAATAAGATTTGCTAGGAAATACGTTCAGATGAATTGGTAATCTTGCTCAATCGGATACGAGAAACAGAATCAGTTAATTTAAGGAATGTACTTGAGATCCTATCCTTATTAACATTGTATTAGAACATAAGGATAATAATAATGATGATCATTAAAAGGTTTTTCCAGGAGACCTTACTTGAGATCGTAATAGAGTGCATCGGCGTGTAATAGACGCTAACCGACTGGTGATCCACACTATTAAATTTGTCCAAAGTGGGACGCTGTTAGTTTTTGGACGTAAAATAATTAGTTGGTCTGAGTTAGATCGAAATCAAGATCACGGATTGCATCACTTACAGTTAACGATTAATAAATATTTATTTATTGATTTTACACGTAAATAGTTAACGATCGTTAAGTGTTTAATGGTAACGGCTAACGACTAAACAAGAAGGACTAAAAAGAGACATTGGAGATCAATGGATTTATAGAGTTTGTGTCTGAAATAGGTTTAGCTTCAATGTTAGCTTTAGCCTAATAGAACTCAAACACTAATATTTTCCATATAATTACACAAGGGTTTTTCAAGGGTAACTTACACTTGTAAAAGCCAAAATTCTCTTCTCTTTTGTCTTCAATAATTCGGTGAATAGTATTTACATACTAACCCGAATTAATTCTTGTTTACCGGTTTTCGTGTTTAACGAGCTAGTTCTTGGATTAACTTGGTAATAGCGTGATGTACAAGTCGGTGATTCATTCTTCCTTTCAGATTGTTCTTGGACTGTTTATTGATTCTTGTTCTTGCTAGAAATCAAGGTATGTAACCTAATCTTGGTTAATTATTTATGCATGTTAATTGATCCTAATTGCAATATATGATTCAAAAAAGCATGATAGCCCGCGCGTTGTGACGGGGCTTCATATTTTTGCGGTGTAGTTTCATTTGAAACATTTATTATTAATCTCAGGATACCAATGCAAGTAAGTACTGCACACATGAAAAAAATAGCATCTAATATCTCAGACTGTCACCATGTCAACAAAGTAACAGTTAGCCACCATGTTTCCTTCATATCTCCATTTATACTACAAAACAATGGAATGTTAAGACTATCTGAAGCTAGTATGAGGTTATGTGAGCATACCTGCTAAGCGTTAATCTTAAGAAGTGATGCTGAAAGTTTGAGGCCATCAGCTTATTAGTAGGGGCTGAAGCAACAATTGTTTTTATTCAGTTTCTTAGCATCAGTTCTAGTCTTAGAAGCATTTAGTTCAAAGAACCTCATCTGAATGAAATCAAGCAAAGATTCCCCCTGACTTGATTCATCTACTTGGTTGAATTTTGCTACTCATACACGATAACCAATGATTCCAAATTCTTGATTCTGCTATGACAAAAGAATACATCAGCTTCTACTTTCTTATCTTAGACTAAACACATAATATGACTTGTTTACTATTTCATTTAATCTATGCTGAGACGGATTCTTCCATTTCAAAAGAAAACCCCGTCGTTCATTCTAACAAACCTTGTCATGCACTATAGTACTGTAATTTTTTCTATAAATAGATTTATCAAATTACCCAAACAACTGATTATTTCATAAGTGAATTCTGAAAAGACATAGGCACATCAAAACAGAAAGTAACATACCTTTGGGAAATGCGAAGTGATGGGATGATGCCTCCTCTTACCACTGCTTCCAGCCATGTATCTGCAAGTAAATATGTGGCATAAAAATGATAGGAATTGTACAACATGAAATTGCACATACAGTAACTCCACATATCAAATAAACCAATAAGAAATGCATATTGTTGCGCATTGGCCATCGTAGACGAAAAGTGTCAGCCCGTATCGTTGCGCATTGAGCCTGCATATTGGGTGAAATGGCTATATACATGTTCAGAGTTATTTTTTAGGTCAAAGTTAATGACTCTATGTTATAGGTTCAAGTGGATAATATTAGAGAAGAAATTATTTAAAGTACAATAATAAATCTTCATTAGACTAATCGGAAATTCAAGTCTCGAATGAAATAAGTATCATAACTATACTATATAAGAAACATATTCCTGTATGGATGCATTAGATGGTTATTACAGAAATATATATCATAGTTACTGATAACATCAAATATTTGATACTTTTTAGTGTTAATTTTCCCCTAAAAATACTTGCAATTATCTTATAAATACTTGAATTCGATACATATACTGTTATTTAGTTGTTTTCAGGTAAAATTCAAGTATATGACAAGAAACACGGGAAATGGACGATAAAATGAAGAAAACACAGATTCTTACGAGACTTTACGGCGTAACCCCTACGATAGTGTTACGCCGTAACATATTCAAGGAAAGACACGTCACTAGCAACATTACGGCGTAACCACACTTAAGGTTTACGCTGTAACATATTATTATGGAAGGATGAGTCATCCTAGTCAGCGTTACGACGTAATAAGGCCAATTAGTTACGCGGTAACATATTTTATGCCCATAACATGGAAAGCCTTGTCAGCACTTTACGACGTAACACACTAAAAGGTTATGCCATAAAATATTCGAAATCTATAAATAGAGGCCTCATTCGGACACTTCAACATGAACCATTCTACCACAGATCTAAGGGGTGATCAAGGCCTCCATAGCTCGAAAAATTCCATCAAAATTCCAAGGGAGATCATACTTAACTTACTTTTGTATTTAATCGTTCATAAACAACTTCTGTAATAATTATGAGTTTTCCATTCATGATTATCTTTATTAATTCTTGCTTTGTTGTTGCTATGAGTGGCTAAGCACTTCAAGTGCTAGCCTAGTCATGAATCTACCATTGTTATAATGTTTGTTTCCTGTTAGATTATGGTTTCGTTGGATATCCTTTGACTATCGTGTAACCCTAGGTTTTGGTAGTATTGCGGGTGGTTTAGATCATGTTAATCCTGTTATTAGATTACCACTTGAACATGGGATTAGTAGGGTACTAGGGAAGGTTGATCATCCTAACCCTAGTGTAGGAACTGACCAGGTTACTGCCTCTATTACCTAATATACTTAAAAAGCATAGGAACTCTTTCAGGAAGGGTTAATATTCAATAAAGTTTATTAGACTAGTTCTTGGGATAGTTGGGATTAATCACTATGACTTGGTTTCCCTACCTTCGCGACTTTTGGGGGATTCGGGATCGCAAGATTTATAAGACAGACTAAAGATGTCTATTCAGGTCTGTCGACTTTAGAAACCACCAATGAAACCATGATGTAACATTGCACAGGAAAACGTAGTTATAACGGTAGTAATGAAATGGCTAGGCTAGCACGCTTCTCTCCCTGATATCTTCTATTACTTTTACTTTTTGCATCTTTACTTTTTTGTTATTTTCATAAATCAACTTCAAACTATTTTCAAAACGTGACACTTTCAAATTAAAACTAATTGACACTTAGCTCTTGGGACGACCTCGGATTTACCATGTCTACACTACTCACGATCAGGTTCTCTGCCTGTTAGTGCGTTTGTCAGGTGAATCGAGTTTTATTAATTTAAAACTTGAATAAAATATATTTTAAAATAAAATACGCATCAAGTTTTTGGCGCCGTTGCCAGAGAGCTAAAAATTAGTAATAATTTGAATCTTTGTATATATTGTATTCTTTTGTAAATATATTCTGCCAGTTTTCTTGTAAATTTTTAGATATGGGTGATGATGTAGATATCAGCGCGCTCACCATAGAGCAGTACCTAGCTTTAATTCAAGATAACAATAGACCGGGCATAGTGAAACCCAAGATTGGTGATGACGTCGAATTCGAGACAAATAGCAACTTTATGAGGTAATTAAGACGCAAACTTTTTGCAGGGACTGATGATGAAGATGCCCACGAACATGTGCGGGGGGTATTAGAGATCGTAGATCTCTTACACTTCCCTGGTGTCACTCACGATGCCGTTATGCTTAGAGTATTTCCTATTACCCTCAAGGGGCGGACCTCGAGGTGGAAAAAAGGGCTTCCAGCAGGAGTGATCAATACTTGGGATCTTCTTGAGAAAGAGTTCACCTGGCAATATTGTTCACCTTATAAAACTGTCAAGAAATTAAAAGAGATCCACAATTTCATACAAGAGATGTGCAAGACATTGTATCAAGCTTGGGAAAGGTACAATGATAAGCTGTTTAAATGTCCGCAACACAATCTAAACAATCATCAGAAGGTTCAGATCTTTTACACTGGATTAAACATCTCTACCCACAGAATGCTTGACTCTAGAGGGTTCATTCCCTTAATGACACCAAATCAAGCCCTTAAATCAATACAAGTCATGGAAGACCATTCACATAATTGGTATGATGAAACAACCACTAGGAAAAAATAAACGATTGGCACGATATTGGTTGATAAATTAAGCAATTTCAAAGGGGACACATCGAACAAGGACGTGTCTCTCGAAAAAGAGGATAGGACAGATTTGAGCAGAGTTATGTTTATGAGCATCCTTGGAGGAGGAAACCCCATCCATCAAAATTATGTGAAAGAATCATTAAAAAATAGACTGAGGATGATGAATGAATTTGCAAAATCCATTGAAAAAAATTTTTACGTAACTCAAACATAAGGGCGCTTTTATAAAATAACAACAAAGAACCTGCAGGAAAAAGTCTTATCAATTTAACCCTATACATTCCTCACTAATACAGGAGAAAAATTCAAGGCAAGAACGACAATGGGTAAGGAAAATATGAAGGAGCCGGTTCCTCGTGACTTACCACCTACGCCGTTTCTAGGACACTTGAAGGAACAAATAGGTATCCCTTACAGAACTCGCGAAACTGTTTGCATGATTGAAAATCCTGGGGAAGTTCATAAAATGAAGGCTCAGGAGGATGAAGGCGACATGGATGTCGGTTGGGACATTACAGTCAAGTGAACATGATATATAAGGGCATCTCTATTAGTCACTCTCACTCGAACATGTGTTCCATCGATAACCCCCTATACAATCTTTGAAAAAGGGATGTAATCTTGGTTTATCGTGGAATTCTTTCTGAACTATATCACCAGTGGGTTGCTTAATATATTGGTCGTCAAGAGACATTATTGCATTGAGAACTTTATGAAAATGTCCACTAGTAGCTAATACATATTGACGATATAACCAACAGACAAAACGGGTTCTAAAATCATTTCCTACAATATGCAAAAATCTAGCAATTTGTTCCTCAATACACATACGTTGGGTTGGATGAAGACCACATTCATTTTCTAACTTTTGACACAATATCTTAAAAGCGTCCACACTCATATGAATTATTTTACGACAATTGGTATTTGTTGATAGGTCTTGCAACATCTATTCCCGTACTACTTGTCTATGCAACATTAATTCTTGGGAAGGTAAATTAACATGGTTTATTTTACGAGATCGCCTATGTGCGAGATAAGCGACAACTAAACAAACCACTAATTGTTGAGTTCCTGCCATGCGATATAAGTTATCCGCATCCATCTTGTAAGTGTAATCACTACACAAAATATATAACAAATAAATCACATTAACAAGCATAACAAACTAACTTGCTAGTGAGCATAACAAATCACAGTAACAAACTAACTTCTAATACTTAATGTATAGTTGTAGTAAATCATTTAATCACAGTAACAAGCACATTTATCTACTACTAGTGAGCATACGAAATTCAGTAATTACTACTTAATACACACTATGAATTTTTCGATTCTCTATGTATACTTAACAATCATGACTTATCAGATATGACTCTACGAGTATCTACCTTGTACAAACATATCATAGAAACTAAAACTGATCTAAACAAGAATTTTATAGGTGATGTTTAACCTTAATTTTGTCAGAAAACAAGTTACGACTAGTGGCTCAAGTTTTTTACAAAACAATTAACTGGAAAATCGCCAACAAAGTTTACTCAAACTGAACTATATATTTGCTCAACTCATTAAATTTTATAGGGGTTTGGTTTATTGTCAAGATCATAACTCTTAAATCCATTGTTATGATCGCTATTAAGCCCAATATCATATACGCAAGTCAAGCCAATGAATTTTCTGCGAAAGATTACGAATTCTCTAGAAGAGTTACGCCTTTTTAATTACGAAAGACAGCCTGACATACATGATACTCTTAGTTAGTACATTTAACACATTTTCTATGCTTTAACTAACTATTTTATGACATAACTCTGAACAAACAAACATAAATCTTTGCTACTATGGCACCCTTGGTTATGTCATCGTGGACGTGGCTCTTTTTAGATATAACAAAAATGCTTGTTTTATGGGTACGCCAATGATGGATTGAACAGTTACGGATGTATCATAGCACATCACATTGTGATGTATGCATAGTACAATTGCAATATATGATTCATAAAAGCATGATAGCCCGCACGTTGCGACGGGGCTTCATATTTTTACGGTGAAGTTGTTAGTTTATGGACGTAAAAATAATAGTTGTGTGTTAGGATCGAACTCAAGATCACGGGATTGCACTCACTACAAGTTAACGATTAATAAATATTTATTTATTGATTTTACACGTAAATAGTTAACGATCGTTAAGTGTTTAATGGTAACGGCTAACGACTAAACAAGAAGGACTAAAAGAGAAATTGGAGATCAATGGAATTATAGAGTTTGTGTTGAAATAGGATTAGCTTCAATGTTAAGGCTTATCCTAATAGAACTCAAACACTAATATTTACCCTATAAATACCAAAGGGTTTTTCAAGGGTAAATACACTTGTAAAAGCCAAAAATCACTTCTCTTTTGTCTTCAATATATTCGGCTGAATAGTATTAACATACTAACCCGAATTAATTTCTTGTTTACCGGTTTACGTGATTAACGAGCTAGTTCTTGGTTAACTTGGTAATAGCGTGTGTACAAGACGGTGATTCAATCTTCCTTTAGATTGTTCTTGGAGTTTATTGATTCTTGTTCTTGCTAGAATCAAAAGGTATGTAACCCTAATCTTGGTTAATTATTTCATTTACTTTTTAATCTATGTTGAGACAGATTCTTCCATTTCAAAAGATAAAACCCCGTCGTTTATCTCTATGAGATTTGTCTTCACTTTCGTACTGTAATTTTATTATAAATAATTTATCAAATTACCCAAACAACTGATTATTTCATAAGTGAATTCTTAAAAGACATAGGCACATCAAAACAAAAAGTAACATACCTTTGGGAAATGCGAAGTGATGGGATGATGCCTCCTCTTACCACTGCTACAGCTAAGTATCTGCAAGTATAGGTTGTAGGCATCATTAAAAATGTTGGAATTGTTACCAACATGAAAAATTGCACATACAGTAACTCCACATGATCAAAATAAACCAATAAGATAATGCATATTGTTGCGCATGGGCCATCGTAGACGGAAAAAGTGTCAGCCTAGTATCGTAGCGACATTGAGCCTGCAATATTGGGTGTGAATTTGAAATGGCTTAGATAACATGTTCAGAGTTATTTTTTTAGGTCAAAGCTTAGTGACCTCTATGTTATAGGTTCAATGTGGATGATAACCTATTAGAGAAGAAAATTATTTAAACGTACAATAATAAATCTTCATTAGACTAATAGGAAATTCAAGTCTCGAATGAAATAAGAATCATAAACTTATAATATATAGAAAATAATTTCATGTATGGATGCATTAGATGGTTATTACAGAAATATATATCATAGTTACTGATAACATCAAATATTTGATACTTTTTAGTGTTAATTTTTCCCTAAAAATACTTGCAATTATCTTATAAATACTTGAATTCGATACATTTACTGTTATTTAGTTGTTTTCAGGTAAAATTCAAGTATATGGCAAGAAACACAGGAAATGGACGATAAAATGAAGAAAACACAGATTCTTACAAGACTTTACGGCGTAACCCCTACGATAGTGTTACGCCGTAACATATTCAAGGCAAGACACATCACTAGCAACATTACGGCGTAACCACACTTAAGGTTTACGTTGTAACATATTATTATGGAAGGATGAGTCATCCTAGTCAGCGTTACGACGTAACAAGGCCAATTAGTTACACGGTAACATATTTTATGCCCATAACATGGAAAGCCTCGTTAGAACTTTACGGCGTAACACACTAAAAGGTTATGCCATAAAATATTCGAAATCTATAAATAGAGGCCTCATTCAGACACTTCGACATGAACCATTCTACCACAGATCTAAGGGGTGATCAAGGCCTCCATAGATCGAAAAATTCCATCAAAATTCTAAGGGAGATCATACTTAACTTACTTTTGTATTTAATCGTTCATAAACAACTTCTGTAATAATTATGAGTTTTCCATTCATGATTATCTTTATTAATTCTTGCTTTGTTGTTGCTATGAGCGGCTAAGCACTTCAAGTGCTAGCCTAGTCATGAATATACCATTGTTATAATGTTTGTTTCCTGTTAGATTATGGTTTCGTTGGATATCCTTTTACTATCGTGTAACCTTAGGTTTTGGTAGTATTGCGGGTGGTTTAAATCATGTTAATCCTGTTATTAGATTACCACTTGAACATGGGATTAGCAGGGTACTAGGGAAGGTTGATCATCCTAACCCTAGTGTAGGAACTGACCAGGTTACTGCCTCTATCACCTAATATACTTAAAAAGCATAGGAACTCTTTCAGGGAGGGTTAATATTCTATAAAGTTTATTAGACTAGTTCTTGGGATAGTTGGGATTAATCACTATGACTTGGTTGCCCTACCTTCGTGACTTTCGGGGGATTCGGGATCGCAAGATTTATAGGACAGACTAATGATATCTATTCAGGTGTGTCGACTTTAGAAACCACCAATGAAACCATGATGTAACATTGCACAGGAAAACGTAGTTATAACGGTAGTAATGAAATGGCTAGGCTAGCATGCTTCTCTCCCTGATATCTTCTATTACTTTTAATTTTCGCATATTTACTTTCCTGTTATTTCATAAAATCAACTTAAAACCATTTTCAAACGTGACAATTCAAATTAAAACTAATTGACACTTAGCTCTTGGGACGACCTCGGATTTACCATCTCTACACTACTCACGATCGGGTTCTCTGCCCGTTAGTGCGTTTGTCAGGTGAATCGAGTTTTATAAATTTAAAACTTGAATAAAATATATTTTAAAATAAAATACGTATCAAGTTTTTGGCGCCGTTGCCAGAGAGCTAAAAATTAGTAATAATTTGAATCTTTGTATATATTGTATTCTTTTGTAAATATATTCTGCCAGTTTTTCTTGTAAATTTTCAGATATTGGTGATGATGTAGATATCAGCGCGCTCACCATAGAGCAGTACCTAGCTTTAATTCAAGATAACAATAGACCGGGCATAGTGAAACCCAAGATTGGCGATGACGTCGAATTCGAGATAAATAGCAACTTTATGAGGGAATTAAGACGCAAACTTTTTGCAGGGACTGATGATGAAGATGCCCACAAACATGTGCGGGGGGGTATTAGAGATCGTAGATCTCTTCCACTTCCCTGGTGTCACTCACGATGCCGTTATGCTTAGAGTATTTTCTATTACCCTCAAGGGGCGGACCTTGAGGTGGAAAAAAGGGCTTCCAGCAGGAGTGATCAATACTTGGGATCTTCTTGAGAAAGAGTTCATCTGGCAATATTGTTCACCTTATAAAACTGCCAAGAAATTAAAAGAGATCCACAATTTCAAACAAGAGATGTGCGAGACATTGTATCAAGCTTGGGAAAGGTACAATGATAAGTTGTTTAAATGTCCGCAACACAATCTAAACAATCATCAGAAGGTTCAGATCTTTTACACTAGATTAAACATCTCTACCCACAGAATGCTCGACTCTAGAGGGTTCATTCCCTTAATGACACCAAATCAAGCCCTTAAATCAATACAAGTCATGGAAGACCATTCACATAATTGGTATGATGAAACAACCACTAGGAAAAAAAATTAACGATAGCCCGAATAATGTTGATACCATTCAAGCAAGTTTCAAAGGGGCACATCTAACCAAGGAGTGTCCTCTCAAAAAAGAGGACAAGACAGTTGAGCAGAGTAAGTATATGAGATCCTTGGAGGAAACCATCATCAAATTATGTGAAGAATCAATTAAAAAATAGATCGCGGATGATGAATGAATTAGGAAATCCATTGAAAATACGGACTCAAACATAAGGGCACTTAAAACTACAACAAAGAACCTGCAGGAAAAAGCTTATCAATTAACCCATACATTCCTCACTAATACAGGAGAAAAATTCAAGGCAAGAACGACAATGGGTAAGGAAAATATGAAGGAGCCGGTTCCTCGTGACTTACCACCTACGCCGTTTCTAGGACACTTGAAGGAACAAATAGGTATCCCTTACAGAACTCGCGAAACTGTTTGCATGATTGAAAATCCTGGGGAAGTTCATAAAATGAAGGCTCAGGAGGATGAAGGCGACATGGATGTCGGTTGAGACATTAAAGTCAAGGATGCAGAAAGGCTTAGGCAATTTCTCACACCTACCATACACACTTTACCTAACCCTGAACCTGTTGTGCAACCATATATGCCACTTGGACCAGTCTATGATACAGAGAAAATTATAAGAGAAGAGGAACAAGATTATGATATTCCTCTACATGATGGCGTGATGCAACCTCTGGCCTCTCAGACAATTCACATCACACCTCCCGATGATGATTATGTAGCACCGACTACTAATCCTATTTTGGACAAGCAATTGAAGGAATTTAGGAAGGAGTTTTCTGATATTACTAGGGTTGCCAAAAAGGCAAATTGTAACCCAGTTAACGATGTAAAGGAATTCTCTGATATAAAGAAATATGATTGTGAGACCTTCATTTGGAAATTACTTCACCAAGTGAGCCAATCATCACACGAAACCGGTAAGACAAAAAGGGAAATGAAACCCTATCATCGGTATGGTTTTAATTTATCATTTCTCTACCCAGTAACAAATTTACACCATCGTGGTGTTCACTGTTACTCTCACTCGCTTTTGATTTCAAGTGAGGGGAGGAACACTCTGTTACTTGGCAAATAAGGGTAGAGTCAAGATCGTGACTCAAACAAAAACAAGCGCTTCGTGGGAGGCACACCATGCCTATCTTTTTATGTTTCATTTCTGCATATTAGTTGGTTTGTATGTTTTTCACTTGTTTTTGTAGCTAGGAGGCAAATTTTGAGACCGTCTCGGCCCATAATTATGTGGTAACAATGCTGATATAGTAGCAGTTATGGCGTAACATTTATGGTTACGCCATAACCCTTTTAATTATGACGACATACACGAATCTGTTCGAATGATCAAAACCAAGATAAACACGGAAGAAGATGAATTAATGAAAATCGATTCTGATTTATTCACATATAATACTGACGCATACAAAATTAACCATCTTTTATCTATTGACCCTGATGTGTTCACTTATGATATAGAGGTTCAAGAATCGTATGAGAAAATTGTTTACATGTGTAGCTTGATTTCCCAAGAAGCAAATGGAGGACTTAGGTCAAACTTAAACTCTATATAGAAAAAATTAAATTGGTGTACCCCTATTTCTCGCACGAAAGAAGAAGTTCAAGAAATATGGGCCTCTTGCTGCCCCTTTGAGGAAAAATATGACGGAGGTAGCTTATGCCATAATGAAATTAAATGTTATTGGGAAAGTGAAAACGATGGAAAACGAATATATGTTAAATAGGAGAATTTAAGCTTAAATGATTGGTTTAGGTTTAGAGAGGTTAGTGAGACAGCTAGATTTAAAATTCTTAGAGATCATTGGAGAAAAAGATTTGGGAACGAATATGATGAGAGTGAAGACTTTAAAGATCCTGATGGATGCGGTGAAAGTAAGGAAAACAAAATTCTAGGAACAATAATTAACAAGTTACATGATGAATGGTTCAAGGGAACGCATAAAGATGATGACGATTTATAAGGGATTATTGATTACCTTGAACCAACATTATATGACGGATTTATTGATTCAGATGACGAAGAATACAAGGAAAGGAAGTGCAGATTGTTGGGAATGCCCTACATCAAACCACCCCAAATTTTAATTGAAAAGGTCAAAGTTACTAGATATAACGTTGGTCCGGGAGAAGTTTATACAAAAATAAAAGTTTTGGAAACGGAAGAATTATCTAGGACTAGGGGAAATATTACCAACATAAGAGCTGGAATTATGGAATAAATCTTAAGGAATGACGATGAGAAAGTGTCATACGACGAAACATAGAGTGGGCATGAGTCTAGCTTAAAGACTCGTTAATAAACAGAAGTGCTTGTCAGGAGACAACCCATCTTTTTATCAATAAATTTCATTTTCCGCATATTAGTTGGTTTGCATCATTTAGTAGGTTCCAGTAGCTAGGAGGAAACTTTCGAGACCGACTCGATCCGTAATTTTATGGTAAATTTGCTGATTTAGCAGCAGTTACGGCGTAACATACATGGTTACGCCGTAACCTATTCAATTACGACGTTAACCCTCTTTTGGTTACTCCGTAAACTTATAAACTTAAAATTTCAAAATACCACAAGATTATGGCGTAACCACCGGAGTTACGCCGTAACCTATTCAATTACGACGTAAACCTTATTATGGTTACGGCCGTAAACTTGTAAAATAAAATTTTTAATTATCACATGATTACGGCGTACCCACCGAGGTTACGCCGTAACCTTCTTCTGAAAAACCTCAAAAATAAGTCTTAAACATTGCTAAACCTTGTATAACTAAATAAACTTTGTGGGTATGTTCTCTGGAAACCCTCACGAGACTTCACTCGTTTACTTGGGCCACCAAGTGGTTTAAAAGGCTTGTTGCATATTTTAAATGCAACCGTGCTTCCTATGAAAGTGAGTTAGGTTTGTATTTCTTGTATATTTCCATTTGAATGATTTTATGCTATTAGTTTGTTTTAGTGATCACAGGAAAAATGAGCTTTGTTCAAGATGGTGATTTTCTGGATTTCTCCACCAGCTTATTACATTTCATATGTTTAGAAGCAATGCTCAAAGGAGTTTCTTGTTCTAATTCTACTCTTTATGTTTATTTCATTTCTTTAATGTACAATAGGGACATTGTACAAAACAAGTAGGGGTATGGGAGTAGAATTATCACTTGACCTATTCTTGCCTTCGATTTTCTAGTTTTCTTTGCAAAAATGATGCAAATTTTGATTTTTTTGACATATTTTTCTTACTGAACTAGAATTAATCTTTGCCGAATGCACATTACCCTTTATTATTACTTGGTGAGGTTTAAGCCTAATGTTCCGTTTTCATCTCATTATACAAAAATCCACCAAAATATTGAGTGTGCCGGTAGTATTGTAGACTTTAGAACTTGGCATGTACATCATTTCGAGACCTAATTGATTAGCAGGAATAGATGGTTCGAGAAGGCAACATTTAGGAATTCACCCAAATAGCCATTATGTGTGTGTTTATCGACTTGTTACACTAACTTGTCGACCTCCCGTGTTAAAAACCCTTTTGTTGCACTCATCATTAGTGCAAGATACCCCTAGATCACCCTTGTTAAGCCAATCTATGTTTTCACCCATTATTATATGTTTCGTTACACCATTTCGCCTTAGCCAACCCTGTAGTCTATATTTATCTTTGTGTTGAAATTTCTGGCTACCTAAGTCCATGGTTCAGGAAAATGGTTCGAAGATTGGCACTTTCGTTGAAGACATATTATTATGATCATAGAAGACCCCCCGGTATTATCACTTTTGATACTGTTTATCTCAAGTGGGGGATATATGATATGTTATATACAAGAGTATTGTTAAAAAAAGAAGAAAAAGGTGGTACACTATAAGCCACTTAGTGATCTAACTCATGATGTTGGTTACGTGTACAAAACCAACTAAGTAAGAAGGTGGTGCAACTATAAGCCACCTAGTGATTATGAATGGTGCAACTATAAGCCATCCAAAGTATAAAGGTGGTGCAACTATAAGCCACCTAGTGATTTCAGGGATGGTGCAACTATAAGCCATCCAAAGTATAAAGGTGGTGCAACTATAAGCCACCTAGTAAAGAATGGTTAGCATGCTTCGCAAGATCTCATTATTAGCTAACCCATTATGATGATATGATCAGATTTTCGCACTCGAAGACTTGGACTATGGATGGACAGTAGCCGGCTATGGATACCTTTGATTATATAGGACTGTTTGTTTTGTGTTTTTACCTTAACACCAATTAAATGTGTATTCCATGTCTATCCTAACCCTTTATATCACCCAATAAACATGTGTTATGTCACCCATGTTGCCTTTAAGAATTGTTTATACCCTAACTCTAACAGGTGCAGATTTATGTACTTCCCAAGCTTATGATAGAATACATGCTATAACTATGTAGATGAGCGATCACCTCGAAAATGAACACTTAGACTAGTTGAGAGTTGAGTGAATTTTGATCCCCTTTTCGTGAGGTGTTCGGATTTGATGTTTCTAGCATAAGTCTTTTATAGATTCATTTATTTGAGTTAAATCAGAGATATCTTTTTATAAACTATTCTAACAGGTCTACTTGAGGGCAAACAGAAGTCAAGTGGGGGGATATTTGATAACATCAAATATTTAATACTTTTTAGTGTTAATTTTCCCCTAAAAATACTTGCAATTATCTTATAAATACTTGAATTCGATACATTTACTGTTATTTAGTTGTTTTCAGGTAAAATGCAAGCATATGGCAAGAAACACGGGAAATGGATGATAAAATGAAGAAAACACGCATTCTTACGAGACTTTATGGCGTAACCCTACAATAGTATTACGCCGTAACATATTCAAGGCAAGACACGTCACCCATCAACATTATGGCATAAACACACTTAAGGTTTAAGCCGTAACATTATTATTATGAAAGGATGAGTCATCCTAGTCAGCGTTACGGCGTAACAAGGCCAATTAGTTACGTCGTAACATATTTTATACCTACAACATGGAAAGCCTCGTCAGCACTTTACGGCGTAACACTCTAAAAGGTTATGCCATAAAATATTCAAAATCTATAAATAGAGGCCTCATTCAGACACTTCCACATGAACCATTCTACCACAGATCTAAGGGTGATCAAGGCCTTTATAGCTCGAAGAATTCCACTAGAAGTCCAAGGGAGATCACACTTAACTTACTTTTGTATTTAATCATTCATAAACAACTTTTGTAAGAATTATGAGTTTTCCATCCATGATTATCTTTATTAATTCTTGCTTTGTTGTTGCTATAAGCGGCAAAGCACTTCAAGTGCTAGCCTAGTCATGAATCTACTATCGTTATAATGTTTGTTTCCTGTTAGATTATGGTTTCGTTGGATATCCTTTGACTATCGTGTAACCCTGGGTTTTGGTAGTATTGCGGGTGGTTTAGATCATGTTAATCTTGTTATTAGATTACCACTTGAACATGGGATTAGCAAGGTACTAGGGAAGGTCGATCATCCTAACCCTAGTGTAGGAACTGACCAAGTGCTCTATCACCTACTATACTTAAAAAGCACAGGAACTCTTTCAGAGAGGGTTAATAATCTATAAAGGTTATTAAACTAGTTCTTGGGATAGTTGGGATTAATCACTATGACTTGGTTGCCCTACCTTCGTAACTTTTGAGGGATTCGGAATCGTAGGAATTATAGGACAGACAAAAGATAACTATTCAGGTCTGTTGACTCTAGAAACCACCAATGAAACCATGATGTAACATTGCATAGGAAAACGTAGTTATAACGGTAGTAATGAAATGGCTAGGCTAGCACGCTTCTCTCCCTAATATCTTCTATTACTTTTACTTTTCGCATCTTTACTATCTTGTTATTTTCATAAATCAACTTCAAACTATTTTCAAAACATGACACTTTCAAATTAAAACTAATTGACACTTAGCTCTTGGGATGACCTTGGATTTACCATCTCTACACTACTCACGATCAGGTTCTCTGCCCATTAGTGTGTTTGTCAGGTGAATCGAGTTTTATAAATTTAAAACTTGAATAAAATATATTTTAAAATAAAATACGCATTAGTTACTCAGTTTTTATTGAAGCAATTTCACAAACAAAAGATTTTTTTTAAAACATATATCAATTCAGTTATTCGTGGCATATATCAATTCAGTGGATCAAAAATAAAAGATTGTTGAACATACTGTATATGTCATGTCTATGTAATCTAATATTTTAATGAAGTAATTTGACATGCTGTATCGTTAAAATTACAATTCGGGCGACTTGCATCCAAGACTTTCTACGCTCGAACTCAGCTTGCAATGTATTTTGAATTTGTTACCTTATATCCGACTATCGGTAGTCGACTAAAGCCTAAAAAGAGAACTTAATTACCGAGACTCCGTACTTAACTATGGTGAGCTGAACAAAAGCTATGAATTAAGTTTACAAAATTAGGAAATTTGTTCGTTGTTATATCATTTCTCACTGATATTCATCTTAACTTGCATAGGTCAAAGAACAAAATCATATTATCTCAAACTAAATAACAGAAACATAATAATAGTGATCATAATCAAAGTCTAGTTCAAGGACCAATATGACTTACCCAAAATTGTTTTCCACGATTTGTTAGATTTTGTGTCCTTTATTTTAGGCGCCTTGAGTTCATAGACGTTTACCCTGGTGTAGGTTCGATTTCCCCTCTCCTCTCTGTAATCCTACTGTGTCAAATCCTTGGAAATTTAATCATAGACACTCGTGAATCAAAACCCTCAACAAGCCATTCGCATGGCACATCTACTGCATTTTATATAAGTTACAAAGTAATGTTTGAGTATTTAAGAAAGAATTTGAAAGAATGCGGACCATGAAGGACATGGTTATACATGAAGAATTCCTTTGCAAGCATTTGAAAGCCGCTGCAACTGCTTCATACTTTCTTGTTGTTATCATTGTTTGTTATCATTGGAAAAATGGCGGTCAATCTTAATGAAAGGATGCTGATAACCCGCCTTATCCGGGGTAATTATATCAAATATATAGTATACGTATTCCAAGAGATTTCAACGAAATTACTTTTTACCAAAGAAAAATCTAAAATCTCCCGGGTCGTTTCCTAACGAGGCGTGAATTGACAATCGTGATTACGTTCGTGATCACGTGGTTTGAATGGTTAAAGATTTTTGGGTTTATATTACTAATTCTACTATTAAAATGCAAAAACCAATAAAAGAAACCCTAAAAGCGAAAGCAATTGAGTTGAAAAACCTAAAAACGAGAACGGGATTCAAAACCCGTTCTTTAAAAATTGAAATTCTAAAAATTTAATTCTACGAATGCAAATTTAATTTTCCTAGGTCCTATATGATAAAAGAAAATTTTCTAAAAAAGAATTATATTTTTATGACTTTTTTTATATTTTTTTATAAATTAAAAACTGTTTTAATAAGAAAAATTAATCAAAAATACTAAATGAAAAGAGAAAAATCTGAAAAAATTATGGAAAGTAGTTTGAGGTGAGTTAAATCTAAGAAAAAATAAATACTGGAAAATTAGCTTATCGAATAAGCCAGAAATAAGCTTAAAAGGGTAATAAGCAAAACTGGCATAAAAAGGGTTAAGTAAATAATGGTAGGAAACATAACCAGATGGCCCTACTGGTGCCGCTGGTTAATGTGTGTGTTGTGTGGGACGTGTGGGTGTGAAAGGGGAGGTCATGGGTTCGACCCCCATGCCTCTCCTTTTTTATGCAACATTTTTTTCCTTTTTTTAAAACTTATAAAATAAGCTGAGATAACAAACTTTTAAAAAAAACTTTTTATAAAACCTAAAAATAAGCACAATATAAGCAAAGAAAAACTGACAAAATGGTCTTTTTTAACACTAAGTACTAAAAGCTAAACTGCTTGGGCTTTTTTTTAGCACCAATAAGCAGCTAAAGAGACAAATAAGCTAATACAGATGCCATGCTACTCCTAATAAGCAATTATAATAAGCAGAGAACCAAAAAAACAAATAAGCACTTGGGCTAACACTGACAAGCAAACAGCCCAGGGACAACTTTTGGGCTTATTTTTAAGCACCTTAAAGGATCCTTATAGCTATGTGGGCTATAGGACCTTAAAGCTTATCCAAAGGGCTTTCTAAATCAGCAATCAAAAAATGGTTTGAATCTCAAATAAGCAACTAAAAAGCTGAAGGGAAACTGCTGCTCACACTAAGTATGAACTTTTGGTTTTCTAAAAAAACAACTGACAATGTGCAGGCCTAAAAATAAGCTAGTAAATAAGCTTTAAAACTAAAAAAACTGAAACAGATGAAGCTTAACCACCATTGAGCTTATGCTCTTAATTTCAGATCCTAAAAACACTTTTAACTAACCTAAATGTGAATTTGAAAAAGGGCCTTTAAACTTGAAAAACACTTAGACAGATTTGGTTATAACTAAGAATCAATAAGTGCAGGCTACAAACAACTAAACTAATGCATTAACACCATCATTTGAGACTCAAAAACATGGACTAAAAGCAGCTTAGGCCAAAGATTCAAGTTAAGCATATATGAACAACTATATATCCACAGATTCAAAGTAAGATTTCAATAAACCTTGAAAATAAGTTTTGGACTTTAAAACTCTTTAAAACAACTTGTTATGACTTAAAAAGGTTTGTTAAAGTTGACAAGGTGACCCAAATGGTTTTTTAACAATTTTGACCTACTTTGACCTACTGTCCCAAACACCCCTTTAAATTTATAAAGTTCATTTTAAAACTGATTTCCCAAAGATTTAAGCAAGCTTTTTAAAGAAAGATTGTAAACAATGGACAATAAGCAAGATTAAGCAAAATACAACCATAAATAAACACATATAATAAGCAAACAAAGAATATGCAGATTATGCTACTTAAGGCAGTTTTAAAGAAAAATTTAACTAAAGGACATATAAGCATAAAACAAAGACAAGTAAGCATAAACAACAGTAATAAGCAAGAATAAGCAGCAAATAAGCATAAATAAGCACATGAACAGTAATAATCAAAAATGAAAAATGAGAAAATGGAAACTCACAAAGGTCCACAGCTTTTGGCAAGGGAATAAGCACTCAAAACCAATCCTATAGCTTCCCAAGAAGCACTAACCCAAGGCCATCCACAATTTACCTTGCTCCATGTATTCTTTGACAGATTCTTTTTTTGTGATTTTTGATTTTTGGTTTTTTTTAAGACAGAAAATTAGACAAGTCTTTATATAAACTTTTAATGATTCAAAAGCTTATATAAGAGCTTAAAAACAGTAATTAAATGACAATGTAAGTAAATGACAGAATTTAAAGGAAACTTGAAATTTTCATTAACTTAAAAAAAATACAATGCTTAAAATTAAATGACAGAAATTTAAATGACATGAAAAGTAAATTGCAGTATTAAAATGGTACAAATTTGTTAATACAAAGCTTGACTAAACAAAATTCGACCAAGACAATGAACTACAATTGTCCTATACTTATACTAAAATATCCTAAGTCTTGAGTCTCTTCTTGTTGTGTTTCTTCACTGAGAGAGTTCAAAGCTGTGTTTGTTGTGTGAGTAGAATCCCAAAGCAACCTCAGCCATCAATATTTCTTTGTCCCCAAGGTCTACGATCACAGCCCTTCATTTTTCTTGTCCAATGGTGTTGTTTAGGATTGCCAAGGTGGCAATTAGACTGTTATGGGGTAG
This sequence comes from Tanacetum coccineum, assembly GCA_026074375.1. Taxonomy (NCBI): domain Eukaryota; kingdom Viridiplantae; phylum Streptophyta; class Magnoliopsida; order Asterales; family Asteraceae; genus Tanacetum; species Tanacetum coccineum. The sequence continues at coordinate 43,137 of BQNB010005312.1, read as the reverse complement.
GGTTTAAGGTAAAGTGATGGTTTTGTTGTGGTGTGAACAGTAAACGAGGTAGAATTGACATGGGAGAAGCAACAGTGACATTGGCGGGAAATTTTGGTTTATTAGTTAAACTGGGTGATGTTTGTGGGATATGGCAAAAGTGGTCCTTGATTTTGTATTGTTGGTTTGCAATTCCAGTCCTTATGATGATAAAGAGTTTTGTGATTTGGCAGGATTAGTCCTTGAGGGAGTATATAGTTTTTACACCCACAGTCCTTAAAGGACTAACGATAATTAAGGTATAAAAGGGATTGGGCTATCGTTTGTTAAGTAGTTTGGGCTTAACAATTAACTATTTTGGGCCGTTTGGATTTTAAAGGGAATTGGGCCTTTATTGGGTTATTTTGGCTAAGGGTTTTTATAAGTCTTGTCAATAACATTTAATGGGCTGCCCCGACCCATTAGATGGGTACGGGTGGGCCCATTAAGTATTTCTTCTTTTACGGCTTCGGCTCTGACCTTTGACTTTGTCGGGGTTGACTTTGACTTTGACTTTTTGGTTTTTGACTTTGATTTTGACTTTGTCTTTTTCATGCTCTTCCATTCTGTGCTCGGTTTTGTCGTTTTTGGCTTCGTTTTTCGTCCCTTTGTTGGATATCCGTTTCCTGCACAATATAAATGAAAACATACAAATACAATGTATTTTTGGTACGTTTTTGGTCATTTAAATCCGGTTTTAATGGAAAATGGTATGTGTAATTAAGCACATACCAAAATCCCCCATACTAAACTATTGTCGTGTCCTCACGCAATGCTATAAGTAAACACTTAAGAAAACTAAGACCCTCAATCCCCCTCGACTAATAACCTCGAAAAGTAGCTAAGTGTTCATCAAGGGGAATGAAATAATCAAAAGCTTTGAAAAGCCCCGTTTTGACCATTTTTTATATTTACACTAACTACCATACATATTTTTGTTCTTTTCATTTTTCTCTTTTTTTTGGCTTTTCTTTTTAAGCAACTAACTAACATGTTTGACTTTCATTATTTTATAACTCTTAGGGATCATAGAACAAGAAATATTTCAATCCTAAAATGCCCCAAAAAGGATAAATTCATCGTTCCTGACTTTTCACTTATTCCAAACCAAGCTTAAAACGAAATCACCGTTAAATATAAGTTAAGATGCTAACACTACTCATACTTGTAACTTGTGAACTTTTTGCTCCCGACAATTATTATATCTTAGGTGAGTGTGCCATTTCGAATTTCAACCATGGATCAACGTTTTGCAAAATTCTATGCTTCACGTTCCACCCGAGAATAATGAGTTTGAAGGCGAGATCATCCCATGTAGCGACTTTCGTCTCGGCACATCCCAACCTTGCGGCTAAGTGACCAGGCTTTTGACACCCCACAGAGACTAGTATCGGGACTCACGGACCTTCGGTTTCAAAACCCTTGGATTTCCCGTATATACATAAAATCACAACTTAAAACGAAATAGTCTTAGTTCAAAAGCATATTTAAATTTAAGAAAAAGAGATTTTCCCTATATTGATTAATTCACGTTTACTACACTTAATACAATTATTCATTCTTAAGGAAATCCTCGACCTTTTAGAAGGCTGCAACATCGGTTGTGAGCCGGCAAGATGCAGCAAACTTTTATCAGTCTCGGATAATTACTATGTGCCTTATTTAGAAGACTGCAACATCGGTTGTGAGCCGGCAAGATGCAGTAAACTTTTATTAGCCCACAGTTTATTATTATTATTACCTCATTTTTTCTTTTTTTTTAACATATAATATCACGATATAGAGAAAATTTCTTTTTAGAAAATTTAAGTATAAATTTGAACTAAAATTATTGATATCGACTATACTTCAAAAATTGTTGATTTAAGTTTAATTTTCGAAGAGAGCACGTATTATTAATCCGGTTAGAAGCTTATGGGAGAGAAAAGCCACAAACTACACTTATGAGCTCTTAAGATTTCCAAATAATCCTTGTTTAGCATCTAACTCATACTTAACTCTATCATTTTTCGTCCTTCGCGAATTTCCGCGAATGCTTAGTCTAAAAGTTAAGGAACAAGCTAGAGCTCAACACGCTCGATCGAGTCAAAATTTATTCTTATTCTACCCAGCAGGAAAGTCAAAATTGTGACAAAACACTTATTTTATTTTTGAAAATTTTTAAATTTTTTTCATTTTTTTGGAATTTTGGTGGTAAAAATGGGATTACGTGAAAACAACGGCTGCAGGCACAATCAAATCGATAGATCCCCCCATACTAGAATTAAACATTGTCCTCAATGTTTTAAGAAGGGTTTCTACGTAAATCTAAAGCCGTTTATTAAGTGTGCTTAAAGATAAACGTTAGTCGATAAGATTTGGATATTGGATTCCCAAAATGAAGCTGAGGATTTGAAGCTCTAGTGAACGAAGGACAAAAACCGAGAGCACGAGAGGCTTCAAAAATCCGGGCAATCCTGGACATACACAACAAAAAACAAAGCACGGAAAATGGAAGAGGCGAGCCTCTCACACAACACACTTATTCATTACTACTATTATAATCATATTAGGATAAGCATGGGTTGCCTCCCACGAAGCGCTTGTTTAAGGTCACTTAGCTTGACCCGTCCCCCCATACTTGAACTGGTCAAGGGGGATAGAAATGGAGACACGGAACATCCAAAACACGGATGTCCTCTCCATAAGAGCAAGGAAAAATCTCCATCGGGCTTTCAAAAATTTTAATGACTTTGAAAGCTTTAGGGCCCCGATGAGATAATTCCGGGAGAAGAGAAGTATGAACTCCTTTAGAAGTGAGAATCCCGGGGTTGAAAACTTTTTCCTCATTTTTGGATGAAAACGAGAGTAGAGTTTCGGACCCGGGAACTTCTTTGTGGAAAGGAAGTTCATAAAGAGGAGGATTAAAATCCTCAAGAATTAAAGAAGCATTAGTGGTCTTCTTTACATTCTTTTCCATTGTTTCACAGTTGGTGACTTCATAAAGGTTTTCATGAATGAGTATACCCGGATTAAATACCTTGTCCTCGTTGTTGGTTGAAGGCAAAGCATCAACCTCAGAAAAATCCTCATAGAAAACCGAATCAACATGAAATGATTCGAACTTAGGAAGGGAAGTAGAATTATCATCACCTTCCGAATCGTAATCATCACTCTTAATACCCGGTGGTATTGAGTCATCTACACCGGGAAATATATCGATCTCTTCCCTAAGAGAGTCACTATCCTCACCGGGGATAGGAAGTGTAGGAAGAGACTCGATGATCGTATTAGAATTAGCTTGAAAAGCTTCCGGTGGCCGGGGAGATGAATTATCATATAGCAACCTCTCCATCATACTAATATACTCCTCGTGCTCTCTAACAATTCTTGGAGGAATTGTTATGAGTTCACCGGCGAACTCATCGAGGAGAGAATCAATCTTGGGAGAGGAAGCCATCAAAGTATCACGATTGAGTAATGATTCAAGAAGATAAGACTCGGTATCAAAACGATCATTTTTCGGAGTAGAATCGAGGTCTTCATTATGAATCAGATTAAACTCACTAGAAATGATTTCCTCGTCAAGATCAAAAAGAGGGTTCGAATAAGTTTTAAAACTTATTTCGTGAATAACCTCCTCATGACTTGACTCGTCATCACTAGAGGTAGAATCGTCGAAGAGAGGATTGGAAAACGTTGAAAAATTTGTCGTTTGAGAATCATCACAATCGGGCACATCACACTCACATTCATCCTTGGACTCACTTGGGTTTTGGACAAGGTTCTCAACACTAGACTTTATTACCTCGTCTGATTCTGTTGTCAGAATAGTGTCAAGATGCTCATCCTCTATTATGAGAGAGTCAACGGGCTCCTTGGTTGGTAAGACGGGTGTGATTGCAATAGTATACTCCTCGTCATCATCATCATTATCATTGTTGCAGAAGGCAGGACGATTCCAGTTTGGAGTATTAATAAAATCAGCCAACTCCTCGTTTATACTTTGCAAATCTTGAAGAAGTTTGTTAAGCAATTCTTGTACATCCTCGGGTTGAGCATGCTTAACTTCAAAAAATTTGTCCCAAGCTTGTATTAAAACCTTCGGTGTTTCCCTAAAAGAAATACGATTAAACTTCTCTAAAATTCTTTTATCGATTTTCATTAGGTCTTCTCAGGCTTGCAAAGCTTCCATTCTTATTTCTTGAGGAGGTTGATGAATGACGGGAAATTGCGGGGGTTGAAATTGGTCAAAACCGAAAGAATTGGAATCGTGAAAATTTTGATTCATCGGTTGACATTCAAAAGTCGCATGAGGACCCCCGCAATTTTCACAACAAAGAATTTGTTGTTGAAAACTTGGTAAAGTTTGTGGGAACTCATCATAGTTTTGATTGTAGCATGGTTCCGGATTAGAGATAATCGGAACTTGCGGTGTACAATAGTGACCATAACGAGCATCGTTCCCGCAAAATTCACACAAGATTGGTTGATAGTGTGTGGGGTGGTAAGAGAAACTTGGAGATTCGTTAAAAGAGTACGGAGTTGAAAAATCGATTGGATTTCCATCTCCATAAGTACAATTTGGACAAATTCCATCAATAAAATGACAACCGCACCGTTGGCACGTGCATGAATAACAATAAGAGTTATCCGTCGGTTGTCCACACCCCACACACTCATATTGGAAATAAGACTCCATGAGAATTAAATGGTTTAAGAGGGTTTGAAGAAAATGAGAATTAAATGATATAGAGGGAACGAAGAATATTTTTGTAATTTTTATATTTTTAAAGTAAGAAAATAATATTTTTGGTAACCGGAAGTTAGAAGTCTACGGTAGCTCTCTAGAAAACGCACAAAGAAGCGGAGGAGCGGGTAAGCGCGAAGCTTTTAAAAACCTTCTTCTTTCGGGTCGAAGTTCGTTGGATCAACCCTCCTTAAACCTCTCTTATAGTTTGTAATCTAAAGGTAAGCCAATTTGACAATTGACATTACAGTTTCTTTTGTTGTTTTTTGGAATTTTTTGGTACTTTCAATACTTTAAGAAAAGTATTGTTGGTATTTTTAATTACTTGATATTCACAAAATTAAGAAAATATTCACAATTTGAAAATAATAACTTCACGAGAAAGGGTCTTCAAGGCACAACAAACTTCAACTCGATAATCGTACACACCTCCCCAACAGCGGCGCCAAAAATTGACTTATTCGAAACTACACCTTTAAATATATATATAAATAGATAATATAATAAATATATATAATAAGGGTAGTCTCAAAATTATCAATGATAGTAGAGAGTAAGTATTCCGTGAGGCTTTTAAGAAGTTTTTTTACTTTTATCCAAAGCAAAAACCTTAAAAACCCTTCCCGGGTCATTTCCCGTCGAGGCGTGAATTTGAGAATCAAGAATCGGTTTGTAGGACAATGCTTGAATAATCACAAGTTGATTGGGTTTATATTTCTATAAATAAAATGCAAAAACAAGTAAAGGAAAACCTAAAACGAAAGCAATTTAAGCTAAAACACTAAAAACGATAACGGGATTCAAATCCCGTTCTTTAAAAAACTAAATTCTACAAATTTAACCCTACGAAAACAAAATTAATTTATAACAATCCTAAATGATAAAAGAAAATTTAAAAAACATAATTATATTTTTTTGACTTTTAAATTTTTTATTATGAATTAAAAACGGATTTAATCTAAAAAATTAATAAAAAATACTAAACGAATTTGGAAAAATCTAAAAAATTGCAGGAAAATACTTTGGACAATGCTAAAACTAGGAAAAATAAGTTGGGTCAAACAGCTTATCTAAATAAGCTGGAAATAAGCCGAAAAGGGCTTATAAGCTAAAGGGCTAAAAAAAGGGTTAAATGAATAATGTGTGCAACTTGAAATGGAAAAGACCCAAGGGTGCTACTGGTTGAGTGTGTGTGTGTTGAGGCTTTGGAAAGGTTGTGGAGGTCACGGGTTCGAGCCCTGCTCACCCATGACTTCTCAATTTCCCAAGTCTTTTTTTTGCAAAACTTTTTAAACAACTTTTTTAATAAGATAAAAATAAGCATTTTTTATAACTGTAACTATTTTTGAAAAGCAATAAATAAGCCAAAAAATGAGCAAAAAGATGACAAAACTTATGATTTTGCTTAAAACACTAAAGACACTAACTGTTTGAGATTGGCTTATTCCAATAAGCTCAATAAGCTTCCTAAAGGACAAATAAGCTAAAACTAACCTAAAGCTATCCTAAATAAGCAAGTTAACACAGAAATAAGCTAAATAAGAAAAGCAAAAATGCTTAAAAGAAAGATAAGCAGTTTTGAGCTTTTAACAAAGACACAAGCCAAAGGGCTTTTGCAGCCCTCTAATAGGCTCACCAAATGAGCTTATTATACTACAAAAACTTAAAACAGATTTATTTTACCTACCAAACTACTTATGCTCAAAAATTCAAAGTCTAAAACAAACTTTAACTAATCTAAAAATGAAATTAAACTTTGATAAAAACTGACCCATAACTTGAACTAAGAAACAGTTTTGACCCATTATTTAGAAAACTAATGAAATAGTGCTAAAAATATTTTGACCAGATAATAGACTTAAAATTGAATGTATTTTGAACTTGAAAAACATACTTTTAACACCTTAAAACTAAAAATCAAACTTATGCATTTTAAAACTTAAAAATCTCCACAGACTTGAACATTTTCTTATGAAAACTTGCAAACTAACTAAAACTTGATTTTAACTTGCTTAAATCTAATCTAAAACTGATTTAAGATGAATTAAAAGTAGTTTTAAGAAACAAGAGTGGTCAAAACAGTATTAACCATAAGGTTAGTACTGCCTAGCCAAACACCCCTTTAACTTTTTAGAACCAAATTTAGACTTTAAAAACTGAAATCTAAAGCACAAAAGACTAAGACCAGATAATCAATATACTAACTAAGCATGATTAAGCAATTTTAAACTAGAGATAAGCACATCAAATAAGCAAAACTACATAAGCAGTTTCAAAGAATATAATGGATAGTTTTAAGTAATCTATGTCAAATGGACATTAAGCACTAAACAAAGCATGAAAAGTAATCAAATAAGCATATAAAAGAGTGAATAAACATTCAACAACTAGAATAAGCACGAATAAGCTCAGTATAAGCAGAACAGTTTTCCAACAGTAAATAAGCTAGACTTTGGAGTAGAAGAACTTACAAGTGGTCCAATGTTTTTGGTGAAGGCTTAACACCACAAACACTTTCCAAATCACCCTAAAGCTTCCCAAGAAGCACTAAACCATGGCCATCCTTTATTCACCATGCTCCATTGATTCTTGAACACATATTTTGATAAATGAAACAGTAGCTTTTAAAAACTTTTGGAAAACCTTTAAATGAGTTAAAAACAGGTTGCAAAAGCTTAAAAGAGCTTAACAAAGACACTTATGAATAACAATAAGCTTGAATGGCATAAAACTTAAAATTGCTTAAAACATAAAAACTTGAAATTTCATTAACTTAAAAAGATTACAGTGCTTGAAAATTAAATTAAATAAAACATAAACTTAAAAATAACAGTAAAATAAGCTGGTAACATAAGACTACTCTACTCTTAAAACTACTCCTAAACTAGATGCCTTTACAAAGAGAGTCCTAGTCCTATTTATAGAAAACATAAGTCTTAAGCTACGCTTGTTGTGTTTTTGTTATGAGAGCTTCCAAAGTCTTCAATCTAGCCCTTGAAATCATCTTGGAGCCTAAGGTTTTCAATCTCAACCCTTGATTTTGTCATATCCAATCAATTCGTGTCGGATTGCCAACGTGGTTTGTTTTCTAGCTGGTGTGGGGTTTGATAGGGAAAGTTATGGGTTTAATTGCTTTTTGTCATGGTGCAAGGGAAGGCAATTTTTGGGGAAGATAAACAGTAACTGGCGGGTTTAAGGTTTTTGGTTTAAAAGTTGGAAAGTATGGCCCTTGAAGTTATATAGGGTGTTTACATGGTTAGTCCTTGAGGAACTAATATTTTAGTATGAAAAGGATGTAGGGACAAGGGTAGTTGGTTAACAGGATTAATAAAAGTTAATGTGGGTTGGTTTGGGAGGCTGTTTGGGCCCAAAGGGAATGGATCCGGTTATATTCATGGGCCAAAGGGTGTTGGTTGGGTCTGGTTAGGGTTTATTAAACATAAAAGAGTTATAGATTAAAGGCTTAATTTAATTGGGTGCGGTTGGCCCATGAAGATTTCTTTGGCTTCGTCTTTGTCTTTGACTTGTTGACTTTGACTGTTGACTTTTTGCCTTTGACTTTTTAATTGGTTGACTTAACTTTGACTTTTCAGTGCTCTTTTCATTCTCGTGCTCGGTTTTGTCCGTTTTGGCTTGATGTTGTCTTTTTAGGAATTATCCGTTACCTCACAATCATAAATCATAAGAACACACAAATACAATGTATTTTTGAGGATATGTTTGTCATTTATAGGCACTTTTTATAGGTCAAAAGGTATGTGTAATTAAACACACCAAGCCCGGTTGGTGTAAATTCTCTTTTTACAGTTTTATCAAATTCTAAAAAAAGTTGTAAAATTGTAAAAAGTATTATTTTCACTTGACTTTTTTAGTTGGAAGCACCCCTGGGGGACAAGCTTTTGCAGATTATTTGGAGATACACGTCAATGCTTTTGATTGTCCTTGAGGTTGTGGTCTGCACCTTTTTGAGAGCTTCTGCTTTCATCTTGATGAGATCTTGAGACCAAAATATATGCTCAGGGGTCAATTACTTTTGTGGTGTAAAGGTCGCTAAGTAATTCTCTTTCGAGTAATCAGAGTGGGCGAATCTAAACCTTATTGTCCACACATTTGGGTCTTTCTTTTTGTCATTCATTTTCTTCCTAGTGATTTCAGCTGTCTCTAGTGTATCCTCTGTGTTACGCACTATGGTCGAGACATGATTGGTTTTGATAATTTCATGACCATTATATAAAGCAGGCTGAACTTGCTTTGCACGGGTGAGGCATAAAGGGTTCTTGTAACCAATAGCTACCTTATTCAGTTCATCATAATAGGGCTTTGGTTTACACAACATGTGAACTGTTTAAAGAGACTGGTCTTGTTTATATAATTTATCCTCGACCTTTTCTTTTAAAGCTTTCATGTTTAAAAATTCTTCAATGTATTTGTTTTCTTTCTGTTTAAAATCCTTTTTCAAAGACATAACTTCTTCTACCATTGACTTGTTATAGTTTATGGTAGAAGTAAGTTGCAATTTTACAGAAAGAAGTTTCTTTTTCAAATTTTCTTCCTTAATATTGCGGTCAGCGATAACTATTTTTAATTGTTCATCAATCTTTTGTTCTCTTTCCGTTAATTCAAACATGGCCCATCTTTCATATAGTTCAACTTGTTCCTTATATGTTGCAAGTTTAGCAGTTAGTAAATTATCAACTATTGTATTCCGTGTTGTTTTAGAGACAGATTAGGCATGAGGTTCATATATATCATTATATATCATCATGTATGCATCATTTGGAATAGAAGATACATTGCTTTGTACAACTAGCACTGCATTATCCTTTACATACTAATCATACAGAATCATATTACTATTACTCGTATAATTGGCATGTGAGTCAACAACGTAGTTTGGTTGTACACCGTTATGCATCTTGTGTTGTTCATGATGTTCACAAATAGCACCCTGATAGTGATCATGGTCGTATACCTCAGATAGAATGTCTGAATCATATGACGGATCGGTTTCATCATAAATAGGATCTGCAGATGATAGATTAGCCATGAACATAGTTTGTGCCGTGGGATCCTCATCAACATCAGAATCAAAAGCATCATAGTCATCAGCTTGAAACACATTATCCACATTAAGTGCTAAATCCTAAACAGGTTTCTCATCCACATCTTCATCAATAGCATTGTCTTGTCCACCTACAATAAACAATAACTGCTCTTCATCCAATGCCACCCCATTCTCCTGAGCTTACATCAGTAACATCTTGTCTTTAAAGTATTCGAAGTTCGTAGACACGCCACACGTTCCACCGTGCGTTGAGTACAGTTCCTTGCTATGTAGCCTATATTGTTGCGGTTGTAGCACTTAATCTGCCTTGCTTGACCTGGATTAGCATTCCCAACTCTGTTTTATACTCCCCCATAACCAGCTGCACCTCCACCCCGTGCATTGTTCCCCTGACCTCTATGGTATCGACCCTAAACATTCTGAACCACAACTCTCCCGTCATGAACTGTATCTTGGTTACTTGTATTTGATGAAGTTCTGAGTTGATTGTTTGTTTGAGGTAGGTATGTTTTGTATGATTGGGGGTGAGTAGGGCAAGTGTGTTGGAGTTAAATTTCTCAATAATAATCCGTTAGAGAGAGTCCTCAAATCAAGTTGAGTGTCATCAGCAAAGTGTGGTGGAACATATGTAGATGGTGGAGTTGTAGATGATTGTGAATAGTACTGCTGGTGTAAGACATTAGACGTCAAAGCAAGAGGATTTTAACACCCCCAAAGTTCACGCAGCGGAATATACAACAATTGGGTGTTAAGTCATAGCACAATTACACAAGGATATAGAAAACGACTCGAAAAGAGGCGTTTAAAAAGCATTGTTCCATTCAAAGAAGTTTCAGAGTAAACAACATACGTCCCACAGGATCGTTACCAAATTCATAACATAGGTTTTCCAAAACATGGATAATTGGTTTTATAAAATGGAACAAAATAAAAACAACTTTTAGCGCAGACTCCTCGTGCATAGCATCCTTCACCCTTGGTTACCTGAGATAAAACATGCTTAAAAAGTCAACAATAATGTTGAGTGAATTCATAGAGTTTGTAAGAGTTGAAAGAGAACACAAGTTTTTTGTTCATCGTGTGACTTGTTGTACGGACAAGCCATTATTCAAGTTTCTATTGCAATAAGCTCATGACACCGAAGCCTTGACGTTACACATATCTTGTATGTAAATCACGTTGCCTCATAACTAGGTATTATTGCCTTATACCTAAATTCTAAATACAAATTGTCCGTTGACTGGGTGCTCGAAAGGATTCGATTCATACCCCCGGACAGGGCTGTCAAACCCAATAGATCTATTTACTTGTACTAGCGCTTACCCATTATAGGCAATTAACAGTTCATGATGTGAGGTCTTTTGGCAATAGCTACTCATGCAATTTATATCATATTCGGGTCCAGCATACCATAAAGTTCTTGTGCTCAGTTTATAAAACAAGCATGTATCTCCCTCGCGGGGTTTATAAATATAGTTTGAAAGTTTAAAGGCGAGGCTATGAACTCACCGAGATATCAAAGAGATCAGAAGTATAATAAGTCTTGAACAAGTTAAAATCCCTTACGCACCACCTAAAATACGTGACGCGTCTTAGTATAATATAAGTAAAAATAATACGTAAGAAAAGTTTGACGAATATAGGATATGTTCCAAAGATATGCGCAACATGGATTCTTGACTTAACTAAAGTATTTTGACTCTCAAATTGACATATGACCTGTTCTTATATGTAATTAAACATCTACCAAATTTCGCCATCTAATTCCAATTTTAGGTATGATTATCTACACATTGCCATTTTTAGTCAAGACGTAAAAGTCGCAATTCTGGAATTAGCTCATGTTTAGGGACCTGTATCTACCAATCTATAAATGGTATAAACTCAAGGTTTTCACCCCTGGAAAGCCCTTGAAGTCTAGTTTTCAAAACATTAAGCCAATCACTCATATCATTTACCAATCCATGGGAAATAGATTTTTACTAACCTAATCCAAACAGAAAGTTGACTGCATTTCTACTTTTGTCCATTTTAAACATAACTCATAATCTAGGATAGCAATGGATTGGGGCCAAGTGCTATAGCTTTCCTATGATTCTAGTATAGACGCATGCTTTAAAACCCAAACAGTTGACTCCGCTAACCTGGTTTTTATACGTTTTTCTAAACCAAATTCCAGAACTGACCCATTTTTAGTATTTTGACCATATATCTCACTCAATAATAATAATTGGTTGACCATCCAACTATCCACATTCAGCAAGACATATATCTATCCACCATAACTTATGTTTACAGACCCTAATCCAAACAAGTTTGAGAAAACATACACTTTTGCTACTGTTACAAAACAGCCTCTATAAAATCCAACCAACCTATTTCTACTCATTTTAAAACACATCAACCACTTATGGCAAAGCCACAACCATATCCTAAACATATCCCATACTCATCAAGTATATTTTTATACAAGTAATATATATCAAAATCTTCTTGATAAGAAAATTAGGAAAAGGAAAGAATATGGCTCACTATAATGATTCATTCCCAAAATAGTTATTAACAACTAATTTTCCTAGCCACCAAGCTTTACTAGGACATCATTTCTTTAACATGCATGACCATCTTCATATTATTCTTCTAACTCAGCTCCAAAGCCTACAAATGATAGGTTTTATACTTTAAAAATGATGTAAACTAGCTAGGTATTCATCACAACTAGCTACAATATTTTTGATTGAGTAAATTTTTGATGGAATAGGTGTTTGGGGGTGATGGAATTTCGGCACAAACAAGGGAAGAAACAAAGTGATGTGTGTGAAACTTAGAGAAAACAATGGGAAGTAAAAAGTGGGTGGGATGGTTTTATGTCTTACACATGCAAGTCTAGGATGAAGGGTTAAGACAAGTGTCTTGCCTTGCATCCATATGATGCCACGCCTCAAATGAGGTGGTGGTGTGTGATTTTTGTTTTAAAACTTTGTTATTTCTAGTGTTTAGTGTATAAATTTTAAGATAGGTAGGTAGTTTTGAGGCTAACGGGTATCAACGTAAAATAAAACGAGAGTTAAGACGAAACCACGAGGTGAAAACGAATATGATAAAAATAATTCTACATTAAACGGAATACTTTTCTGAAAAGTTTAATTTACGTAAGGTTCAAGACGAATAATTGTTTTAAGCATAGCTCGCAATTAATTAAAACGACGATTTCAATAAAATGTCTAAATGTAAATAAAAGTAATTTGTTTAAAATTTATAAATTAATTATGAGATTATAAAATAGTAGTGACCTTAAATTCGGGTTCTTACAGTTTTCCCTCCTTTAGGAAGCGACGTCCCGGCGCTTGTCCTGTCTTGTCACGCGTCTTCTCGCGAAGAGATGAGGATACTTGCTCCTAAAGAAATCCTCACGCTCCCATGTGAACTCCGGCCCTCGCCGCGAGTTCCAACGAACCTTAATGATCGGAATCCGACTCTGCTTGAGCCGTTTCACCTCTCTATCCACAATCTCCGCCGGTTCCTCGATAAAATGCAATTTGCTGTCGAGCTGAACTTCTTCCAACGGAATGACCACATCATCATTCACAAAGCATCTCTTGAGATTAGAGACATGGAAAGTGTTATGAATTCCACGAAGCTTATCGGGCAATTCCAACTTGTACGCCACGGGCCCAATTCTTTCAATAACTTTGAATGGCCCAACAAATCGTGGACTTAACTTCCCACGTTTCCCAAAACGTATGACACCCTTCCATGGCGATACTTTTAACATGACCTTGTCACCTACTTCAAATTCCGTCAATCTTCTTTTAAGATCAGCGTAGCTCTTTTGTCGACTCCTAGCTGTTAACAAGCGGTTCTTAATTTGAACTATCTTTTCCGTGGTTTCTCGAACCAATTCCGGGCCAGTGAGTTGGCTTTCCCCAACCTCACTCCAACAAACTGGCGACCTACACTTTCGCCCATACAAAGCTTCAAACGGAGCGGCCTTAATGCTAGCATGATAACTATTATTGTAAGAGAACTCCACTAAAGGCAAGTGTCTATCCCAACTGCTTCCAAAATCAATCACACATGCCCGAAGCATATCTTCCAATGTTTGGATAGTCCTCTCGCTTTGCCCATCCGTTTCCGGGTGGTAAGCGGTACTTAAGTCCAATTGAGTCCCCAAGGCCTTTTGGAGAGATACCCAAAACCTTGACGTGAACAAACTGTCTCTGTCAGAAATAACCGACACGGGCACACCATGCCTACACACAATCTCCTTCAGATACAACTGAGCAAGCTTCTCAATACCATCGGTCTTCTTCATATGGTTAAAAAGTGAGGCTGATTGTCCATTCGGTCTCTATACCCAAATCGAATCGTAACCGCTTGGGGTCCTTGGAAGTCCAGACACAAAATCCATGGTTACTTTTTCCCATTTCCATTCGGGAATTTCCGGTTGCTGAAGCAAGCCTGATGGTTTCATGTGTTCCGCCTTAACCTTGGCACATGTTAAGCACTTGTCCGCTATATGAGGGCGATATCATCTTCATAATACGGACACCAATACAACCTCTTTAAATCTTGATACATTTTAGTAGACCCCGGGTGAATCGAATATTTGGATTTATGCGACTCATGCATAATTAAATCTCTTAATCCTCCATAAAGCGGCAACCATATGCGCTTATCATGATACCTTATTCCATTTGTGCGAATTTCAAAGATTTGCTTTTGCATCCTTCCAAGATTTTCCTTCTTCACATTTCCCTCCTTTAGGGATTCAACTTGAGCTTCAAGAATTTGTTGCATTAAGTCTTTATGATCCGCGAGCATCAAAGACTCACCCTCAAGGGCCTATATCCCCTTTCCTTCCTAACTTAGATCATCGCTACCAACGTTAGCTTTTCCCGTTGATAACGGAAATTTCACAATCGGTAAAAAAAAAAAAAAATCGTTCAAGAGTTCTATCCATCTTCGCTGCCTCATGTTCAGTTCCTTTTGGTCCAAAATATATTGAAGGCTTTTATGATCCGTAAACACTGTGCACTTCACACCATACAAATAATGCCTCCACAATCTAAGAGCAAAAACTACCGCACCCAATTCCAAATCATGGGTCATATAGTTTTCCTCATGAGTCCTTAATTGCCGGGATGCATACGCGATGACTTTCTCACACTGCATCAACACAGCTCCATAACCTTTCAATGAAGCATCACAGTATACAACAAAATCTTCGGATCCTTTTGGCAATGCCAAAATAGGAGCACTACATAATTTACCCTTCAACAGCTGAAAGGCTTCCTCTTCTTCTTCGCCCCATTCGTAAGTCTTATTCTTTGAGTTAGCTTGGTAAGTGGCTTGACGATTAAAGAGAAACCCTCGATGAACCTCCGATAATAGCCAGCTAACCCTAAGAATTGCCTTACCTCAGTCGGAGACTTTAGAGCAGGCCAACTCTTGATTGCTTCAACCTTTGCTAGGTCCACGTGAACACCCTGACTATTAATCACATGATCGAGAAATTTCACGGAATCTAACCAAAATTCACATTTTGAAAACTTCGCATACAGCTTCTCCTTCTGAAGTAATTCCAGAATAATTCTTAAGTGTTCTTTATGCTCCTCCTTGTTCTTGGAATAAATGAGGATGTCGTCGATAAACACAATTACAAATTTGTAGAGGAACAGCCTACGTACCCAATTCATCAAATCCATAAATACTAAGGCTGCATTTGTCAATCCAAACGGCATTACTTGAAATTCATATGGCCATAACGAGTCCTGAATGCCGTGATTGGAATATCCTTTTCTCGAACACAAAGCTGGTGATAACCGGATCGCAAATCAATCTTCGAGTACACGCTCGAGCCTTGAAGTTGGTCAAATAGATCATCGATCCTTGGGAGAGGATAACGATTCTTGATTGTCAATTTGTTTAGTTCGAGATAGTCTATGCACATGTGAAACGATCTATCATTCTTCTTTAGAAACAATACCGGAGCTCCTCACGGTGATGAACTCGGTCGAATAAATCCTTTATCCGATAACTCTTGTAACTGCCTAGCCAATTCTTTCATTTCTAACGGTGCTAATCGATAAGGCGCACGTGCCACAGGAGCGGCTCCTGGAACCAATTCAATCACAAACTCCACTTGTCGAGACGGTAGGAGTCCTGGCAAGTCCTCGGGAAATACATCCGGGAATTCACAAATAACAGGTACATCCTCTAAACGTCTCTCTGCTGGTTCCTTTTCCACGACTTGAGCAACAAACAAATAACTCCCATGATCCACATACTTCTTAACTTCCATGCACGACACCACCTTCAATCGAGACACACCATCATCACCCTTCACTACCAATGTCCTCTTCTTATAGGGCACGTGCACTTCCTTCTTCCCATACACAATGACATCGTCATGCAAGACCAACCAATCCATTAAAATAATTACATCAAAATTTCCCAGTTCTATGGGCATAAGGTCAATATTGAATAGGTGGTTTACTAAGTTTAAAGCACAACCTCTTAAAATAGTATTGGTACTAACCACCCTTCCATCAGCCAATTCTACTTCATAGCTATGGTCTACTTTAACGGGTTCTATATCAATCAGATGACTAAAATTAACATTCACAAAACTTTTATCGGACCCCGAATCAAATAAGACTTTAGCGTAACGGTTATTAAGTAAGAACATACCCGTCACCACATTTGGTCCTAAGTTTTGGTCACCATCTCTCAAAGCATATGCTTGGCCACGGGCTCCACTTCCTCCTGGGTTGTTCCTCGCAGGACAATTAGCCTTAATGTGGCCTTTTTCCCCACATCCGTAGCATGTCACAATTGGCTGGGTATTTGCACCAGTCGCTACCACCTTCGACCAACACTCTCTAGCTTTGTGACCAATTTTCCCACATTTATTGCACTTGATTGGACAGTTTCCATAATGTTGCATTCCACACTTGTTACACTTCGCATTTTGCCCAGTTTCATTTGTGTTTTGATTTCCAACATTTGTCATTGCTCTAACATTGCCCTGCCTCTGATTGTTTTGGTTGTTTCGGTTGGTGTTTCGGTACTGGTTTTGATTGTTGTTACGGTTGCTGTTGTAGTTACGATTGCTGGAGTAGTTGTTGTTGTTCCGGTTACTATTGTTATTTCCACCACCACTACTACTGCCTCCTTGGAAGTTCTCCCACTTCCTTTTCTTGTTATCAGCTTCTCTCTCTGCTCTTGCTTTGACCTTCTGTTCCATTAAAGTGTGCGCCATCCGCACAGCTTTGTTCATAGTTGTTGGTTCAGACGATGTAACTTCCCCTTTGATATTTTCAGACAATCCACGGATATAGGCCTCAATCTTCTTTTGTTCCGTGGGCACCATCCCAAGGCACAGTAACACTAGTTCATTGAAACGGGTGGTATAAGAGGAGATATCCGTCTCTTTGACCCTCAAGTTCCATAGCTCATTCTCCATCCTTTGGATCTCCTCAGGAGGACAAAATTCCTCCGTCATCATTACCTTCATTTCTGCCCACGTTTTCCTTGTCACGGCTTCCATCCCCGAAGTAGCCACTTGTGAGTTCCACCATGTCAGGGCCCGATTCTGGAAGGTGGCAGCAGCAAATACTACTTTATTAGCTTCGATACATTTGCTCACAGTAAAAACCATCTCCGTCTTCTCAATCCATCTGATTAGACCTACTGCTCCTTCGTTTCCACGAAAGGTGATAGGGCTACACTTCATGAAATTTGCAAAAGTACATTCCCGAGCAACGGGAGCAACATTAGGTCCTCCAGCATGATTCGCTTTATTTCGAACTCTCTCTCGCTCAGTCCAGATGGTGGCTTCAACACTTTCCTGTATCATACGGTTTATGATATCATGTGTCAACGGGGGAGGTGGGTTTCCTCTTAAGCTTCTTTTAGGCGGCATAGTTCTGTCACAACACAAAGCAAGATCACATGAGTTTTCATACCATGACATATCCATATCATGTACAAACAACTTGATCACCACACAAACAAATCACATAAGTTTTTATACCATGATATATCCATAACATGTACAAACAACTTGATCACCACACAAACAAATCACATAAGTTTTTATACCATGATATATCCATAACATGTACAAACATCTTAACCGTAACGCAAAGAAATGAAATGAGTACTCATACAATGATATGATCATAACATGTACAAATAATCACAACATAAAATAAATCACAACACATCAAGTAGAATGTCAAAGTAGCCATTAGTCATTCATCACAAAGATTTCAGTACATGGTTGGATTTGTTTCATAAAAATATGGCGCATGCCATTGCAATCATTAGTACGAATCCTACAAACTGATATGTCCGGTTGTTAGTGATTTCAAACATAACAAAATGCTAGGATGATACTAAACTACTGCGAGTCATGTGGTGATCCACGCGAGTCTGAGGGTTGTGGGTCTTCGGCAGCGGAAACTTTATCATCATCATCCTCTATGAAAGTTACCGCCAAACTGAGAAACGGGTGGTAATGGCTCGATTGGGTCAATAACGTCTGAATTATTCTCTTCATCATCAACCTCCATCTCCTCTTCTTCATCATCACCTTCTTCTGGCTCCTCTTCCGGATCCTCCTCTTCTTTTATCCAACCATTTTGATTATTAGGGATGTTACTCCCAATCCAGTGAGGGGCAAAACCATTTCCAAGACCTACGGGTTGAGCCGATGCGTGTTTAGGATTCACATGAGCAGGCACAATAGCAGAAGTATCAACGTTGGGATCATTCGGGGGTACATTTGCCATGATTATCTGCAATCATGCAAAATAGCATATAAGGTCACTATATTATATAATCAACTTATATAAGATATACATGGAAGAATATCCATCCAAAATAATTTCAATAACTAATGAATAATATTCATTTAATCTTTATACATAAACAAATCTCTTTTGTTTAACATAATAATCCATATGCATTATATCATCATATATACATATTACAGTATTTACTTCATAAATACTACTCATCCATGATTAACCAAGCATAAAGCATAAACCATTACTTCAAAAAGTAAACTTACAGGGATGACTGGATGAATGCCACAAGGAGTCTTTGCGTGCGTAACCCAAAAATAGTTATAGTTTAGGTTTTTGAAAAGTTGACCTAGTTCTCTATAACCTATAGCTCTGGTACCAATCTATAACACCCCCATTTTAAGGATAACGTAGCGGAACATATATGGCTGTTACTTCATAGCACAATCACACACATTTCATAAAGAACGACTCAAGAAGAGACATTATAGTAACATTGGTCCTCAAAATAAACAAGTTCTAACATATCCCATTTTACAACATATAGTTTAAACCCATAGGTACCATAAAAGTCACCCATCACAAGATCAATTTCACAAAAACCAAAATAGATCAAAAACTTTTAACATGGGGATATTTAGAAGTTCAAACATAAACCACGCAAGACCATCCTCGTGAGCTCCAAGTCATCCATCATCCTTGATTACCTGAGATAAAACATGCTAAAAAGTCAACAAAACGTTGAGTGAATTCATAGAGTTTTCATAAACCATAATATGAACACAAGTTTTATTTTTATACATCATCTTATAACATTGTGGATCAAACAAGTTATATAAATATTTGCACCGAGCTCATGACACCGCAAGCGTTAACATCAACCACATATGTAATAAATTACCATATGAAATAAACAATTTTCTTTGCCCCCACACGAGGTATCATCGCTAATATACCTCATTTCTCTAATCACAAATCGTCCGTTCAAGGGTGTTCCCGCAATGGATCCAGACCCCGGACGGGGATGTCAACCCCAATAGATCTATCAAATGTATTAGCGCTCACTAATCCAAGCAATTAAGCGGTTCATGAAATTAGGGACTTTATGCGATAGGTACTCGTGCAAAATATAATTCAGGAACGGGTCCAGCATACCAAACAATCTTGTGTTCAATTTTTAAAACAAGCATGTATCTCCCTCGCGGGTTTTCAATAAAACAGTAAAAGTAAAGGCGAGGCTATGAACTCACCAAGTAAAGAAGAAACGAGAGCAATCGAGAAATCGAGACCACGAGAAACTCCAAGAAATTATTCGGGACCTACATAATAAGTCGCGACATAATATTATAAAGTATTCCAATACTTATACATAGTTATATAATAACTCGTTTATAAAAATGCAAAACATGTGCAACATTGAACCGAGATTCAACCAAGGTGCTTCTATCTCTAAATTAATTGTAGGACCTGTACTTACACTCAATTAAGTGTCTACTAAGTATCGCTTATCCAATATTAACTTTTACTAAGTGGTCGCACTTTTTATTCTTCTAAAACTAGACGTAGAAGCCTATTTTCTGGTTTAGGTCAGATTCATGAGAGCATTGCTCTCAAACTAGACGTAGGACTATGTTTGATCCACCTCTCAATGAAGATGCTATTTGGAGTTTACCACTACAGCAAAAGATGATTAGTTGGAGATATTATGACAAGTGTGCAGTACATTGTCTAACCTTGGAGGCATGCAATATTTATATGTTAGCAGATAGGAAGCATCCTCAGTCAAAAGATGTCTGCCAAGTGATGTTGAAAATGAAGCTTCTGGATGGAAAAATGAATGAAGTTTGTTATAAACTTTTAAAGATGATTGAGAAGCAAGCTGGTGTTAAAAAGTGATGAAGTTATCAGTAGCTGTGGACTTGTGTTAGAAACTATGGACTATAATAGAAGAGAGAAGGGTTTGAGTGTTGGCTAACCACTACACAACAAATGGTCATCAGTTCACCATACTTGATAGGCATAAGGACTGGCTAGTCCAAAGCAAACGGCTTTGGTAAAGACTTCTCAAATCCGTTGATGGTTGACAGTTTACCAAAAACTATATGGTAATTAACTCACCATGTTTTTAAAACAAAAAGTTAGCTACTCCAGAGAAAACGTCTACTGGTAAAGAGTAATCAAATCCGTTGATAGCTGATGATTTGCTAAAAATCATATGGTAATTCAACTCACCATATTTCACGTACTAAGAGTTGAAATGGTTATCAATGTACCATGGTTTATAAACCAAACATTGGCTACTCCAGGGTTAATGGCGGTAAAGAGACATCAAATCCATTTAAATTTTCAATGATTCACCTCTCTCAGGAGTTAACACACCTGGAAGTGATGAGAATAGACTGAAACTTTATGATTTGATGTACATATAGTCAATGTTGCTGTTTCTATGTTGCTGAAGAGATAGTACACGTAGCTGTGAAGTGTTGGTCATGATATTTAAAAGATTAGATGCTGCAAATATCAAGTAGTGATGCTTTAAAGAGTTGCTGATAGAAATCAAGAAAGTGGTCATACAAGACAGTCATCATGTTGCAGTTCAAGAATAATTCCAAAGATAATGCTCACAACATCCTCAGGAAGCTCATAATGAAGATATTCAAAGAAACTTGAAGTTCACAAGTGAAGATCAAGTTAGGGGAGGATTGTTAGGAATTATTGTAAACAGACTTAAGTCTGGTAGTTATAGAGTTAAGTCTAGTAGACATAGTTAAGTCTGCCAGTACTAAGTTAAGTTTGGCAGTACTATAGTTAGTACTGGCCTTGTCTAGTTAAGTCTGTTTATGTAACAAAATAGTTATCTTAATAGTTATCTTAGAGATATCTTAGGAAAAGATATGCATTATCTTTTTACGCGTTTGTAAAGCCCATTAGGGTTTCCTTGGTGTATAAAAGGAACCCTACGGCATAGTGTTTGAGATAGAGAACCCTAATAGAAATTAATAGAAAATAGCAAAGTTTTACATTGTGTTCTTCTTAGTACTTGTGTTAAGATTCCGCATTAGCACATAGTATTCATAGTTATTGTCTCTCATATAGTTGATTTGGATATATTCAAGTTAGCTATTGTCTTACAAAACGCTAAACAGATCCAAGACTTTGGACCTACACAAGTGGTCCCATATTAGTCCCACATATGAAGTATGACAACATTGTGTTTTACAAAGCGCCGCCATAACTGCTTTCCTCTAGGATTCATTCAAATTAAGAAAAAGATGCGGATCAAGTTTTTCAAATACCATTCTATCGCAACCAATAGGACAGATGTCGCACTCCTTAACCTGTAAACACCAACATATCCATACTGAGCTGAACTAAAAGCATAACCATACTGAGCTGAACTAAAAGCATACTAAACACTTAAAAACTAGATTTCACAGACATATCTAAATCACATTTGTATATTATTCTATTTCTTTTTGTTTCTTTTCTTCAGAACATAATTTCCAGTTCAGGACAAGCAGCGAGCACAAAGCAAGAGAAATGACAATTTACATGTATTTAAAGAACAATTACCTCGGAAGAACTTAGACGCTGCTCTCAAGCTTTGTAACTGATTTGACACTTTCGCTATCTGCTATCTCCCAGCAAAGTTTTGCAGTTGTTGCAAAATTAAAAGTTCAATTATTAGCTGAACATCAATACACATTTTCAAAGGGCAATTTATAATTTAGTAATTTGAACACCCAAACAATAATGGACAAATAATGGTGCAAGGTATCAAAAGATAAGAAGAGACTCGCCAAAACTGTATACAAAGCATTATATTCCTAAATTTGAGCTAACAATCCTAGACTGGTCATCAATCATCATCCCAACAAACCAGCAAACCTTACAATTTGTCCTTGTCATAACAGAATTAATTCACCAAATATCATCAAGCTCAATATACCGAAAATACCATTCCTACATTTATCACGATCCAATAGAGAGTCATTTCATTTAACTGTATAATATTAAGAGGAAAAGTGTTTCAATTCATTTAAGATTACAAAGAAGCATATACCAATTTCTGGTTGGCAGTACTGAGTTTTAAATTTGCATTTTTCGTCCCTGTCGAAAGTAAAAGGACTAAAATGGTCTTGTCAAAAAACTGCAACTCAAGGACGAAATCTGCAACCTAAATTTTTATACAGGGACGGTGCCTACACTTTCCAAAGGATAATAATGAAACCTGCAATTTGACCAACCCACAAGGATGATTTTTGCAATTTACTCTAGAAACAACTAGTGTTGGAATAAACAAACTATGGTTCCAATTATCTGATCCTATATGGTTAGTTCAATTCAATACCAGCTAGAATAAACCAATTATCTAACAGTATATCTAAAATTACAACTCCAAACACGAAAAGCACATTAAACGCATATCCAAATACTTTCATATACCAATGTTCAAACTAGTTTCAATATGCTGGATCCCTGAACCCCAACAGGTAACACTGTGATACGTTACAAACCTTGATTGATTCGCACATTTCATGACTCTGCTGGATTGATTCCTTGACACAGTTTCCTACACTAGTTACATATTGTGGATCTATTGAAATGTTCTCAGACTTGGTCATAAAAAATATGCACCACACCTAATAGTTCTACTGTTATTGATGACAAAAGATAAATTTACTAAGTGAGGCATTTTGTCAAACACTTGGCGGGCACAGTCAAACAAAGCTATGAATTTCGCCAAAAAGTTATTCTACACAGTTAAACCTCCTAAATCAACACCATAATCAATCTCATATCACATCAAATTGAATTGAACAATTAAATTAGGGTTTATACATCTTCAAACCCTAAATCTCCAATTTTAACTCTAATTTCTACCATCAACACCATAACAAATCACACATCACATTCAATCGATTATTGTTACGATTATTCTCTATATACACATACAGATACAAAAGAGATATCACATACCGCAAAATAAAACACTGTTAAAATTTGTAAAATGTAACTTTGATATATAAAATGTTAAAAGATTCAGCTAATTTGACTTATTTTTTATTTTAAGTGTAACTTTGACTAAGAGCGAGTAAAATGGAATCGAGCATATTTCGGTCTAGTTTTCGGCTCATTATTTTCTTTATTTTTGGTCTTCGATCAGGTCGGTCCGGTCCGGTCCGGTTCAGTCTTACAGAAAACCCAACAATTATGTCTTGTTGGACCGGACCTAAGATCGAACCGGACCATTTCAGTCGTATTTAGCCTTCGAAATTATTTTTAATCTCTATCCGACAAACTTGTGAGGTTGCGTAAATTTCAGAAATTAATGGACACTAATTTTGTGAAACAATGACCACCGAAGTTGGTCTCTAACTTGAAAACCTAGTGACCGCCAATACTTGGTCTTTAAATTTTAAGGGTTAGGGTTTGAAGTTTAGGGGTTAGGGTTTTTGTGATCATTATTATTTAGCTTAATATTAATTAATCAGTGTCTCTAATTTGAAAACCTAGTGACCACTAATATTTGGTCTTTAAAGTTATAATACATTCTTTGACCGGTGACCACCACTTTTCGTCTATAACTTAACAACTTAATGACCACTAGTTATATCGTTAGTGGAATAAAAAAATTCCCTCAATATTTGATAATTCAGTGACCACCAGATTTCGTGTCTAATTTATAAAACCCAGTGACCACCATTGTTGGTCTTTAAACTTAGAATACTTCTCTCAAATCCTTGTCAATGACATATTTTAACTAGTGACCACTATTTTTTGGTCTATAATCTTTAAACTAAATGACCATCATTTTTCTGGTCACTAATAGTTGTCATTTGTAACAACTTAGTGACCGCAGTTTTGAAATCGTCACTAATTCTGCTGCAATGACCAAGATGCAATGACGACAATTATATTGGTGACTAAACGATGATAATAGAGACCAAATATTAAGTGGTTACAAAACAATTGGTCACTAAAGGCACTTTTTAATTTCATCATTTAGATCTTTTTTGTGCAGATGTTAAACCATTTATATCAACTGAAAACTGAAGACAAAGATGGTGTAACACATTTGACAACTTGAGCAACAAATGATTCCGTTAATGGTGCTGAAATTTTGTGCAAGTTATTAATCTGATCTACTGCTCATTCACAAGAGTGGAGACTTGATTGGTGAGAAGACGAACTTGCTCTATCAAACCAGAAAATTCAGAATGATTTGGATAAGATTGAACAACATCTTCAAGAGCAAAATGATTTCCTTTGTTCTCAGACTCATCATCACAATCTACATTCATTATATCGTCATCTACATGAATTAGGTTTTCAAATGATTGTCCTGGTGACACTTGCTTGCTCAACATAATGGCATACACATTAGATTCTGATTGAAGTTGATTATCAGATTCTTTGATTATAATGATATAAATAAAGACAAAATTATGAATTATACAAATAGATAATAACCTGAGGGAATTGCAAACTAAATAATAATAATATAATGTTACATATTATTACTCAAGTAAATAATAATATAAATAAAGACAAAATTATAAATTACAATTATACAAATAGATAATAACCTTAGGGAATTGCTGATGAATGAATAACATCTTGATTTAAGCAATTGGATATTTCCTTTGTATTGCCAGGACAATCATCTTCCAAATTATGATCACCACTACCTAGAAGATACAATCATTACTGAAATGAATACTAATCTAAAAAAACACGAAATATAAATTACTATTATAAATTAATAAACAATACCAACATGTAAAAATAATTTGTACTATTAGAATGTTAAAATGACCTGAGGGAATTGCAGATTCTCCAATAACATCTTCACTTAAGCGATTCGTGGGAACTTTCAATGGATAGACATCGGTTGTTTCTGTCGAATTTGGGTCAAGCAAACCGGATATAGTCTTTGTGTTTACCATTTGAATCATTTCACTGTCATTGGGTTCAACAGAAGAGCTTCCATCATACACAATATCACACATGTCTAAACCTTCAACATCTTGAGATACCAAGCAAGATTCTGACACAGATTTAGATACACGATCCATATGAAGAGAAATCAAGACCTCTGATGAAATTGGATCTAAGTTAAAAATTGAATTACCTATTACTGGGATCTTTAGAGCAGATCCATCAGAAACTACATAGTTATCACCAAGCGCTTTCTCCAAAATCAGTGAAATAAATCTTGAATATGCTGGGGAAGGATGATGAACATAGTTACTCAACTTGGCAGCAAGATCATTGAAAATTATCTGCCCATAATCTAGTTTAAGACCATTTATAAGACCATGTGCAATTAACTAACTGATGCATATAATTCAACTGATCCTTAGAGCCAATATTCCCTCCCAAACTATTACTGATGTAAGCCATCAACAACCTCCAAGTTAGGGAGAAAAGGGTAGTTTCAAGTGGTTTAGCAACTTTTCTATAACCAACACTTAGAATTGTTGATTGAATTTCTTTAAAAGAAGGTTCAATATCATACTCCAAGCCTTTCTAGGTTATCATAAGAAACTGAATTATCTGCAATAGGGACTACTTTGAGTTCTAATTCATCTTCTTCGGTTGATTAGGAATAAGATGTAGGCTTTGAACATTTTCTTGAATCGAACAAGAATCCATTTGAATTTTATAATTGGGGATTTTTTACTATATGAACAAGAATCCATTTTAATTTCACAATATAACATATAATAATACAATTCATTATTTAGAAGTAACATGAATCTAACCGATTTATATGGAGCAGATTCAACAACTTCATCAGAATCCAACATCATGTCATCAGAAAGAACATAAATCTGGGGAGCAATCTCAACACCATCATCACCATTAAACAGCTTTTCATCAGAAACAACAACATTCACATCGTCATCATTATCATCAACCTATATGAAAATTTTATATATATATATATATATATATATATATATATATATATATATATAATAATAATAATAATAATAATAATAATAATAATAATAATAATAATAACAATAATAGTAATAATAATAATAATATATATATAATCTTTCAATTATAATTAAAGTTTCATCATAAACCGTTACCTTCTTTACAGTTAAGTGAACATCTTTACCAGAAACACATAGCTATTCTTAACAACAGAATCAACATCATTTGCCTTATGCTCACTTCCATCAACATCCTTACATCCAACCAAAAGGAATTAAATAAGAAACAACATTATTAAATATATAAATAGATTAACACAGTCGGTAATTATAAATAATTTTATAACTAGAAATGGTTACCTTATTACCAGCAACATCAACAATCGACTTAGCATGAATTCCATTAAAAGCAATTTTACCAGATTCCCACAAAACCAGTGCATTGTTTCAATCAGATACAACTTTATCCACAGCTAGAACATCATCGATCTACATATAATTTCACGAAATTACTAATGTCTATATTGTAATTTCACGAAATTACTAATTATCTGCATCCCATTTCCATATTTGCAGACTTTTACTTCTTGTTGAGTTTTTGATGTGATCCGCAATCTGATGCTTTACATAAAATAAAAAAAAAATTAAGAAACACGTTATCATTATGATATATTAATAACAAACAATACCTCCTTCTCCATAACATCTCTGTGATAGATTATCACATTTTCATCATATGAAAAATTCAGATCAGATGCATTCACATATTTCTTATCAACCATAAACGCATCATTATTTACAACTAAAACTTCAGTAACACTAGGTTTTGATTGAACAGTTTCATCGCTCGTATATGAATCCTGTTTACAAAAAGAACATATATCAGTAATATTCCAAAAGTTTATGATTGATTACAATGATTATAATGTAAACATATCTAACATTTATATAAACACTTACACCATCATCGACCATAAAAGATGAATCAAAAGACTTATTGCTTGTCATTGGAATTGTAAGTAACTTAAATATGGAAAGAATGAAATATTTTGGAATGAGAAATCTACTTCAAGAGAAGGTCGGTCTTTATAACCAAAAAACCAACCGTAATAATTTTGAAAATATAATACACCCACTCAAATTTAAATCCCAGTAACAGTTAATCTACTTTTTTTAAAATAAACTATACCCGCTAAAATTTGAATAACAATAGCAGTTATTATACTTTTAAATGACCGCATAGTTTTAAAGAAAACTACACCCTACACAAAAGGTTAATGAATCAATACTTAATTTACATCCCACAATAAGAGTTAAGTTAACTTTTTTCAACAAAGCAAAATGGTTGATGACAGTTTAATTTTAATATCAGGACTAGTACATGCCAGTTAAACATGTGATTTATAATATAAAAAATTTAATTAAATCCGTAAGAAATAAAGGTTACAAATTAGAAAACCTTGTATATGTTGGGTTTTTGGATCTAATTAACAATTAAACATATTACGAGTACGCAGCGGAAAGATCAAATACGTATAGAACTTATAATTAACAAGGGATTGAAGATATATACCTTTAGCAAGGAACGTTAGACTGCAAATAGCATGTGTATAATACCACGCGAAACCACCAAGATCTAAAACAAGATCTCTCTAAGCTTGCACACATGATACGTTCTTAGCAAACGATGAAGTATGCTAGTACTAGTAGTGGTTTAGTAAACAAACATCGTACCTTGACAATCAACTAAAACCGGAAACCTTCATGGTTTCTTTGGGTCGAACCAAAGCCAAAACCAAAAAACCCTTGTGGGTTTCGGTCGAACAAACCAAGGAGAGAGGGATGAGAGATTTAGGGTTTATTTTCTTAAAACACATATGAATAATGAACCCTTGAATCCCTTTATATAGCCTCTATAACTTGAAGGAAAAGAAAACAATCCCACCTCCTTATGAAGGGGGTATTCGGCCAGCCCAAAGGAAAAGGGGCAACCCGAACCTTCCTTTTTCTCGGTTTTAAACAACTAACTAATGTAATTATCATTTGTTTTCTAAATCACTAATTATATATTACTTTAATATATAAAACATCGTTCTACATATTAACATGTACGCCCCCTTAGGCTCAAATAATTCCCAAACATATATAATTTATATTTGTTCATATTCCAACAGCTCCCACTTGGACATGTATAAATTATATAATAACATTGGTAAGCGTCTAGCAACACGCCAATGCTCCCAGAAATATCCGAGTGTGGTTTCTTAAAACACGGACAAAATGATTTATGAATTTTCAATCCCTTTGTTTCTGATACCTTGTTAAAAATGGATATGGATCAAGGTCATTCCATTATTTAACGATTTTGTTTCTCGTATATGTAACTAATCAAGATTACTAAAAATCAATGAGTTATATCTTCATGAGTTTTCGGGTATGGCCATACACACATCTGATTAATTCTACGAGGGGCCTAGTGGCATCATTCTTCAACATTTGAAGGAACAAATTCTATATTGACTACAAGTGTCAAGTCATCATGTTTCAAAATCACTTCTAAAATAACCCTTATTAGTTATCCATTTCAGGATAACTTAGACTAGATCAAGAAGGATTATCCACATATGCAAGACCTACTTGCATCTCAAGTCTAAGGATTTTATAAATAAAATCACTTACAAGATTTACTTATTGATGACGATCCATAAAGTAATATTCTTGTGTTGGGGAAATCTAATATTCATCTTATGAATATCATGTGAGTTTGGTGGACACATCCTTAATATCAACAATATCACCAATCACTCAGAATTGTCTTAGTTTAACAACATTCCCATATTGTTAATTGACAACGGATTAATTTAGAATAATAACTATTATTATTCATGGGTTTAAACATGCAAATACAAGACACAATTTAAGATAAAAATAACAAAAATATCAAGTATCATTATCATAAAATAAATTGTTCAAACATCCCTTATCCAAATACTAAAACACAGATCTACATGAAACTACTAGCTAAACGAAGTCCCATGCTCCTAGCATGTTGAGTAAGCTTTCCTTTTGGTAAAGCCTTCATAAAAGGATATGCTAGATTGTTATCTGTGTGAACTTTAAGAAGGTTACTTCTATGGTAGTGTTTGGCGCCCATCTGAACCCCTGGTTCGTTGGTGCTAAGAAGTGCGGCTGAATTGTCACAAAACATCTTAATAAGTTCGTTTATTGTTGGTATTATACCAAGCCTTGAAATAAACTTCCTAATCCAAACAGCTTCCATCTTTGCTTCTTAAGCAGCTATGTAATACATCTCATGTAGTAGGCTTTGCAGTAGTACTTTACTTGGAGCTTTTCTAGTCTACTGCCCTTTCGTTTTAAATGAAACGTATCTTGTCAGAGATTTCATATCATCTATATCGGTCTCAAATCCAGCATCGCAATAGCAATCAACTCGAAGTTTAGCTTCCAGATTTCCACCATAAACCAAGAACATATCTTTAGTATTTCTTAAATACTTAAGAATATTTTTCACAGTAGTCCAGTCAAGTTTACCAGGATTCTGTTGAAACCGTCTTGTTATATTTTGCGCGAACGCAACATCAGGTCTAGTGCATCTCACTGCATACATAATGGAACCCACAGCCGAAGCATAAGGCACATTTTGCATACGCTTCACCTCTTTAGGTGTTGAAGTGTTGGGCCAATTAAGTACCCAATTGTCTCTGCCTAGATTTAAACTGAAATAAAGCTAAGTATAGAAGACCTGCTGAATGCAATGCATCAGAGGGTAACGAAGTCCCGTTGAGTACAAAGCATCAGAGGGTAACAAAGACCCGCTGAGTGCAAAGCATCAGAGGGTAACTAAGACCCGCTAAGTACAAAGCATCAGAGGGTAGTAAAGACTAGTTGAGTGCAAAGCATCAAAGGGTAGTGAAGACCAGATGAGTGCAAAGCATCAACTGATGATTAAAGTACTCGCTGATAGCATAGCTTCAGCGAGCAACCTTAGAGACATTCAATTCAAAGACATCATCAAGGAAGTCGAAGATTACTTGAAGACATACTTGCCAGCTGATATGGATATCAGATGGTATGTAGAAGGAATGCTCTGAAGGTTCTAAGGTGAATCAGAGGTGACAATACTCTGACGATCCTATTACCCTTTGAATAAGATCAAGTGGAACTTGAGCGTGCCTCCTAAGTATTTAGGCGGGAAATTCCATAAAGATAAAGCATAGGCCAAATAGCTTTATGAAATTTACAAATACAAAAGAAATATGTTAGTGGAATGTTTAGGGAATGTTTTCTGGAAAAGCATGTGCACTCGTCCACTTGGAATATGCCACGACATTCCAACCTAAACCTCACTAACTAAATCAAACACTATAAAAGGAAAAGGCGAGAAGGAGTAGAAGATATCGTTTATATTGTTATTGTTTTATTAAATCTTTTACTCCTTCATAGAACATACAAGTTTACTTGTTTACTTGTTTGAAAGGGTAATCTTACATTGTCACTCAACGTGTGCGATCCACAGCACTTGTAATTCTTTGATTCTTATCAATAAAGTATTTTTTTTATTTACAAACGTTTTTGCAAAGTATTTATTTGTGTTTTTTATACTTTGATAAGTGTTATAAGTATCTTGTAGACGTATTATTTGTACTTTTAATATTGGTATCCAGAAGCAGATTGATTTATAAAACCTTAGAATCTTTCTTTGATTTAAAACAAATTACAGAATCCAAACATGTTTTAGATACTGGAACCACCTATTCCACTACCTTTTGGAGCTAATACTGGTAATCCTAGTAGCCCCATTAGAGCTGGTAACCCAACTGACACCATCAACTATCCAACCACCACTAATGTAGTTCCGAATGTTGATGAGAATCTACCTCAACTTCTTGATAGTAGAGGAGGATCTCATGTCACAAATGTCCCTAAGTTTGATGAAGAGGATTTCTCTAGTTGGAAAGATAGGTTTTTCAAAATTTACACTTTGATGGTCTTGAACCTTATCTTTTAGAAATACTAGAAAATGGACCATTTGTGCCTTTATCACCTTTGTCCACTTCTACAAATCCTTTGCCCAAACCTCAGAATCAATGGTCACATGCTGACAGACGACTTGTTAATCAAGATAAGAGATTAAAAAGTATCCTTATTTCTTGTTTACCCACAAATGTAATGAAGTCTGTCATAAAATGTACCAGTGCCAAAGCCATTTGGACTGATCTTATTCTAACTCATGAAGAACATTCTGAAACAAAAGACACCAAAATAGCTGCCTTAAGACTCAAATTCAATGCTTTCAAAGCACTTAAAGGAGAGAAAGTAAATGGAACATTCACTAGGCTAAGGAGTCTGCTAAATGATTTAGAAAACAATGGTGTTTCTATTCCTCAAGCTGAAGTTAATGCTACATTTGTTAACAGCTTACCAAGAAAATGGTTAAGTATGATTCAAACATAGAGGGCCAACAACTCTATCAAAAATGATACTCGGCACTCTGTAATGGCAAGTATAACATAAAGGAAGGTTCTAATTGATCAAATAATATGAGTCAGAGTTAACCCTAGATTCACTTCTTCAGGGCTTAAAAGCCTATATTTTCTATACCCCTCTAATGCAGGAGAGTGACTCCTAACATTTAAGAAGGATCAGAGAACCATAGTGATTTCTGGCTGACTTAAATGCTGAGTTTCATGAAAAAGCCCCAACGTGCAAAATCAAAGATAGATTTTGATAAGAGTCGAAGATGTAGGGTATCAAAAGAAACCAATAGACAAAACAAATGAAACCTGTTTTGCCTGTGGAAAATTAGGACACTTTCAGAAGGAATGTCCCTCACTCAAAACCTCCACACCATCTTATCCTTCATCAAGCAAAACATTCAACAAACCCAAATTTCACACAAACACAACACCCCAAAGTAATCAAAATATTAACAATAATCAAAAGGACTACAGAGTCAAATATAAAGGACTCAAAGCTGAAATAGCAGTCCTCACCAAGAAGATTGATGTTATGAGCAAGGGTAAAAGTAAGAAAGGGTTAGTTGCTGAGTCATTTGACTGGGATGAAGAGTCAGTTTCCTCTGATGATGAAGGGGTCACTACATTTAAAGCACTAATGGTTGTTGCTGATGAACCATCAGTTGGAAGGGCTGATGCTAGGTCAGGTCAATGGGTTGAAATAACCATGAACAAGGTATAAAAAATTCTTTCAATATATGATAATGATGAAAGAAAACATGTTCTTGACTACACTCACGTTGACCTCCATTATGTGGAGAATCATAGGAAGAACTTGCTGAGCAAGTATAACTCTCTTAAACAAGAGTTATCCTCATGTCAGTCTGAACTAAATGACCTTAAAAACACCAAGGCCCTAAATAATTCCTTTCAAAATGAGATCACCAAACTAGGTTTGGAAAATGAATCTCTGAAAGATGAAATCTCTGACCTAAAAAGGGTCATTGAAAAATGGACCACTTGCAGATTCACCCTTGACCAATTGCTCATTGACTATGTCCCTGGGAACATTGTCAAGGGTATAGGAGGAAATGGAAAAAGGAAAGAAAAAGGTTCCTCAAAAGAAATTATCTTTACCAAGTCTGATGTATCAACATCTGAGACTATCTTCGTGTTACCCTCTGACCTTGAGTCTGATGATAACACTCAGAGACCTATGTCTTCTCTTCCTAAATTAATCGGGGCTGAACCATCTGGTGTCACAAAGTGTCTGACCATCATAAAACCCAAACAGCCCACTAATAATGTAGTGCCTCTAACTGTCAAACTTAGGACAGAGACAAAACCAACACCTGACTCATCCACTGAAAAACTCCTTCTCACCCTGATGAAAGAGGTAAAAGGACTCAAAGAGCAAATTCAGACTCATTCTGAGACCTCTACACCTACCTCTCAATCACAAAGTTCTAAGTCTGCCAAAGGCAAAGATAAGATATGGTATGGACCATGTAAATACTGTGGGCTAAAAAATCACCTCTCTGAGGACTGTTATGAAAAGCCTAAGTGTTCTACATGTGGATCCAGTGACCATCTGACCAAAGAACACCCTGAACAAGTTGTGGTGAAAAGAACCCTGGCTAAATTACATGCTCAACCATCTCAGGGATCATCCAGGAAAGCTCCCATGATCCCAAACCTACATATTCCTTGCAAATATTGTGGATTCAATAACCATCACTCTGATGAGTGTGAATTCTACCCTGGGTGTGACCTCTGTAGTAGCATTGCCCATGAAACCTCTGATTGTGATAAAAGGAATGCACAGAGGAAACCAAAGGTTGCTATTAAGCAATCCAATGAACCCACTGCAAGGTGGGTTCACAAAAGAAACTAATCTGTTTCTTTATATTTGTGCAGGATTACTTAAAGAGATATGTATGGTATCTAGACAGTGGCTGTTCTAGACACATGACAATGGTTAAACAATATCTGCATAGATATTCAAAAGAGTCTGGTCCTAAAGTGGTATTTGGAGATAACTCTTCAGGTGACATTGAAGGATATGGCTCAGTGAATTGCAATGGAATCACATTTACCAGGGTTGCTTATGTGAATGGTCTGAAGCATAAGTTAATAAGCATCAGTCAGCTGTGTGATGCTAACTTTAAAGTTCTGTTCACCAAGACTCAAGGAACCATATTCAACCAAAACCAAAAAGTTGTTCTCATTGCCCCAAGAAGAAGAGATTTTTATATCATAGATATGACATCTTACAATGAAGAAAGCAATGCTCGTTTCTTTTCCAGAGCTTCTCCAAGTGTAAACTGGCTCTGGCATAAGATACTGTCTCACCTCAACTTCAAAAACATAAACAAACTTGCAAAACAAAACCTTGTTGCTGGTCTTCCCTCTCTGACTTTCTCTAAAGATAAAACCTGTTCAGCTTGTGAGAAAGGGAAGCACCATAGAGCATCATTCAAAACCAAGAGATCATTTTCCATCAACAAGTGCCTACGTCTCCTTTATATGGATTTGTTTGGACTTGTTAAACCTCAAACTATCAGCCACAACAAATACACCCTTGTCATAGTTGATGAGTACTCAAGGTACACTTGGGTGTTTTGTCTCAAGAAAAAGAGTGATGTAGCTGATTGTATTATCTCTTTTATCAAAAGGATGGAAAATCTCAATGATGTAAACGTAAAGGAGCTGAGAAGTGATAATGGAACAGAGTTCAAAAACTATAAGTTGGGAGAATTTTGTGATGAAAAGGGTATCTCTCAAAACTTCTCATCCTTGTACCCCTGAACAGAATGGTGTAGTTGAAAGAAGAAACATAACCTTAATTGAAGCAGCTAGAACTATGTTAAATAGTGCTAACCTCCCTAAACAGTTTTGGGGAGAAGCTGTCAATACTGCTTGCTACACTCAAAACAGATCCATCATAGTGAAAAGGTATAGGAAGATAGCCTATGATGTATTCAGAGGAAGATATCCAGATATCAGCTACTTCTATGTGTTTGGGTGTCCTGTGCATATTCGTAACCACAAAGATCACCTTGGAAAGTTTGATGAAAAAGCTGATGATGGATTCTTTCTTGGCTACTCACCAGTGGCCAAAGCCTTAAGGGTATTCAACGTCAGAAGACAAGAAATGGAAGAAACGTATCATGTCACATTCAGTGAAGATGATGAAGCAATCTCTCAGATAAGCACAGAAGGTGATGCAATCAACTTCAATGAAATTAGATCCTTCCCTGATGATGAATTTCAAGAACCAATGAGGAAAACAACCCAAGAAGCTGGTAACAATAAACACCTACCTTATGTTCCAGCTTATGATCCCCTTTCCTCTACATCAGTATCCCTGAAAATCTCATCTCAGCTGACTCACATCATGTCCAAGACTCTGTCTCTCCCGAGGAACATGATGAGCCTCAACATACCAATAATGATCATGTCTTTATTGAATCTGATCATCTTAAATCAACTGATAATCCTGAACTTGCTGAAGTTTAAATCTCTGTCTTAAATGAATAGACCACTAAAGCCTTACCCTCACCAACAATTCCTTCACAATCCTCTGATCTTCCTGCACCTCAAGACAGATGGTCTAGAGACAGACACATAAAGCTTGTAAACTTCATTGGTGAACCTCTGGATGGTGTCACCACTAGAAATAGGATCAGAGAATCTGAAGCAGCCTCAGCTCATGCATGTTTATATGTTAACTTTCTATCACAGATAGAACCAAAAAGACTAATTGAGGCTCTTGAAGAAGAAGGATGTATTATTTCCATGCAAGAGGAGTTAAACCAGTTTGAAAGAAACAAGGTATGGACTTTGGTTCCTTTGCCAAATGGGAAAACCATTATTGGAACCAAGTGGATCTATAGGAACAAGATGGATGAATATGGAATTGTTATAAAGAACAAGGCAAGATTAGTTGCCCAAGGATACAGACAAAAAGAAAGGATAGACTATGATGAAACATTTACACCAGTTGCAAGACTTGAAGCCATCAGGATCTTTCTTGCATATGTTGCCTACATGGGTTTCACAGTGTATCAAATAGATGTGAAAAGTGCATTCCTTAATGGTAAAATCTCAAAAGAAGTGTATGTACAACAACAACCTAGATTTGAAAGTAGTGAATTTCCTAACCATGTGTGCAAGCTAGACAAAGCTCTCTATGGACTGAAACAAGCTCCCAGATCATGGTATGAAACTCTTTCAAAATTTCTAACACAGCACAAGTTTGTTAGATGTACCATTAACAACATTCTTTTTTACTTATAAAACTAAGAGTGATTTCATAATAGTTCAGATATATGTGGATGATATCATTTTTGGGTCAACTAGTGATAAAATGAGTAAACAGTTTGCTAAACTAATGACCAAAAAGTATGAAATGAGTATGATGGGTGAATTAACATATTTTTTAAGTTTTCAAATCAAACAAGATTTCAGAGGAATCTCTATTTGTCAAGAAAAATATGTTAAAGATTTGCTTAAAAAGTTTGATCTAGCTGATAGTACATCAGTGAAATGCCCTATGCTTCCACCCAACAATTTGGGCCCTGATGAGTTAGGGGTCTCTGTCAATGAGACAGTGTTCAGAGGCATAATTGGGTCTCTGATGTATCTAACAGCTAGCAGACCAGATATCCAATTCTCCACATGTCTCGGTGTTAGATACCAAGCTAACCCTAAGGAATCCCACCTTGTAGATGTTAAAAGAATTTTTAGGTATCTGAAAGGAACTCCAAGTCTAGGCCTCTGGTATCCAAAAGAATCGAGCTTTGATCTCAAAGCTTATTCAGACTCAGACTACGCTGGATGCAACCTAGACAGGAAAAGTACTTTAGGAGGATGTCAGATACTTGGTGGAAAGTTGGTATGTTGGAGTGCTAAGAAACAAAAATCTGTGGCAATGTCATCAACTAAAGCTGAATATGTTGCTGCTGCTGGATGCTGTGCTCAAGTCCTCTGGATCAAAAGTCAGCTAGCTGACTATGATGTGTTATATGACAAAGTGCCTATATTCTATGATAATACAAGTGCCATTGCCATATCAAATAATCGAGTGTTACACTCCAGGACAAAGCATATTGATATCAGGTATCACTTCATCAGAGACCACATTTTAAAAGGTGATATTGAGCTTCATTTTGTACCTAATGATTTACAACTAGCTGACATTTTTACTAAACCTCTGGCTGAACCAAGTTTCACCAGACTGGTAGCTGAGTTGGGTATGCTTAATATCACATCAGAGGTCTCTGATAAGAAAAAGGCTTTAAATGATGATCTGAATTGAATATAAATGTTTGTCTAAACTTAAATGTATCTAATCTAGTTAGAAGACAAAAATTCTCTATATTTAATTCATATTAATTGCAAGCTGTCATACACTTACCGAGAAAAGAGGAATTTTTACTGCGCATAATGAGTATGGGGACCCACGTTTATGACAGTTTTACCACTTGGCATTAAATGCGAAACTCAAAAGGTTTTTATTTTTTAAAATATAACCAACTTTTTGTAGTATATAAACTGTTTTTCTCACACACCCACTTCAATTGCAAATCTCAAACCTAAAACCACAACTTTCATCATCCCTCTCCAAACCTTTACTAAGAACCCTAATTCCATTTACTTATCATAGCTTCAGAATCACCATCACAATCATTACCTAAACAACTTACACACCCCACCAACGTTAACTTTGAACTTGCAGACGTTCATATAGCCTTTAACAACTGTGTTGCACTTTTAGAATCAAAGTTTCCTGAACACCAGGACATGCTTTAATTCCTATCTAAATGTTGCATTTCTAAAGCCTTGGTTATTCAACCATCTGCCATCTACAACAAATACCTTAGGGACTTTTGGTATTCTGCTAAAGTTGTAGATAACTCTATCACATTCTCACTCTCAAATGTTGAAAGATCTTTGTCATTCGATAGCGACACATTTGCATCTGTAATAGGGTTGGAATACCTAAAGGAGTA
The DNA here is from genome assembly GCA_026074375.1 of Tanacetum coccineum. Classification (NCBI taxonomy): domain Eukaryota; kingdom Viridiplantae; phylum Streptophyta; class Magnoliopsida; order Asterales; family Asteraceae; genus Tanacetum; species Tanacetum coccineum. Next base: position 5,072 of record BQNB010005312.1, on the reverse strand, counting down.
CATTTCGTTGCCTGATCATGAAGCAGTAAAGGATGTTATTGCCACACTAAGGCTATCATATGGGAATTACCTTGACTTGTCTTCAAAGGATCTTGCTCACTCAACTCCTTTAAGACTTAGATATTTCTCTCCCACATGGAAGGTGTTGATGACCTATTTGGTAAAATGCCTAGGAGGAAATCAAGGCTCTCATGACCAGCTCAACGTTAATCAACAGATGATTACATATGGTCTTTGCTGGGGTATGGATATAGATATCGCTGGTATTCTTTATGATGATGTTGTATCTAAGCTAACAGCTGCAGGAAAGAAGGGAAGAGAAAAGAACATCTGTTACACAAGATATATGTCTCTGGTTATGGAACATCTGCTAGGAAAGGAATATGTTAACAGCAATCTCACCGCCACAAAATCCTATCAGATCACTAGTGCAACCTTCAAGAAGCCAACTGTACCTGAGGTTCCCTTAACCTCTCACATGCGCAAGGTGGCAAATCTTGATGAAGAACCTCTGAGGAAGCAAACATTGACACCTCTGGTATCATGTTCTTGTCCAGAACCTCTGAACCATAACCAAAGAAAAAATCTGACAAGAAGCGAAAGACGAAGAAAATCCCATCTTCATCTGAACCAAACGTTTCAACAGATGTCAGCCAATCTCTAATTCTACAAATCTCTGAATCTCAGCATGCTAAAGAAACAGAGGTCGCCGCTGACACCACAAAGAGTCTAGATACCTCCATGTCAGTAGAGGAGCAGGAAAACCAACCTTAGACCGCTGCTACCGAAAAGGTAACCAGTATTTAAATATTAGGGGCACTATAAGCAACCACACTAAACTTCTCTAGGAGAGTGTGGTGAAGAATAGGGCTACCCATGACCCATTAGAGAGTCAGAGTCTGCACTACTATTCCTATATCTTCTGTACACTCTAAGTATGCACCAGAGAATGATACACTTGGTTAATAACGCCAAATGATTGACTCTGAAAATTCTAGACTTTACCAGGATAGACCCATCTAGTGCATGAAAGTCAAGCCTATGTATGACCTGAACTTCACTCAGACTCAGAGGTCTCCTAAACAATAAAAGAATCCCAAGGTCTTAGACCTTTGAGGGGTCCAGATAATCACACCCAGACTTCTTAAGGATAGCGAATGGCGATATTTCCCCACATTACAAACTCACTATAAAGAATCCCAAAAGTCTTAGACTTTTAAGGGGTTTGGATAATCACACTCAGACCTCTTAGGGACAGCGAATGGCGACCATCAACCACATTACAAATTCACTCTTTTAACTAACATGTTTTTGCAGGAACAAGAAAATGTTGTTATAGAGGTACATATGGATGATGATGGTACTGAGTTTGTAGACTCTGAACTTCATTTGATTGGCAATATTACACTGGAATCACTGAATCAGACTGCTGATGAAAGCCCATTTGATACAGAGTCAGAAATTAAGATTGTGAAAAGCTACAAGCCAGTCACAGCTAATGAAGAATCTCGGTTCACATCAAATGAGTCAGATGCAGAAGAAGACTCTAATTTAGAATATATTCCAGATGATGAAATTGGCTCACCATCTGCCTTCCAGGTTTCAGACTCTGATGAAGAAAGTCTGTCTGAACCAAAACTTTCAAAGTCTGAAGAGAAATATGCTAATAAAGTATTAGACGAACTAGCTGACTTACAAGCTTCCGCTGACAAACCATCAGACTCTTTAAGTTAGCTCAAAAAAGATATCACCTCTCTCTCCACCAAAATTGGTCAGATGGAATCAATCATTACCAAGCTAGTATCTAAAGAAATTCAGTCCTCTATGCCAGTTCTCATCAATGAAGCTCTGAAACAGGAATTGCCTAGCTTACTTACAGATGCTTTGAAGTCTACTCTGCCTACTCTTTTGAAAGACCTCATTAAAGAGTCTGTAGACACATCTGTTGAAAAAAAGTTGCCTGTGTTCAATGAAGAAGTTCATAAATCCTTAAAGTCTCCGATTCCTGAACTCTTCATTCAACCAATTAACAAAGAATTGATTGCCTTTAACAAGATGGAAGCTAACAGATTTGTACATCTGCAAGAAGAGCTTAGCAAGGTTATTCAACAAGAAGTAGGCAAGAAAGTTAAAACCAAGGTCAGAACATGGATGCATAAGGTTACTGAAAGGCTAGACACCCTAGTGACTTCAGCAACAGATAACTCTGATAGCATCTATAAGCTCAAACAACAGATGACTGAGTTGGTATCCCTTTTACACTCAGTAGAAGTCCTAAAGAAGACTAATGCTGAGGGGGAGAAAAGTGATCAATCTAAGGGAACCAACACAAAGGAAAAGGAGCAACCTAAACAAGCAACTGTTCAGGGGGAGCAACAAGACAATACCGCTGATCAAACTAGCACATAGGAACTCAATAGTGCAATGGTTATTCATTCCTCTGAGTTAAAAGGGTCAGAGGAAAAGATCTCAGAGTCAGATGATGAAGATGATGTTTGATGTGTCGTTGTGTGTGGTTGATTTAAGATGATTCCAGTTTTAAATTTATATTTTGCCGACTTAACCAAAAACAACACTTTAACGGGCAGTGTACCCGGACAGTAATAGTTTCGTGGTAAGTAGGGTGTCGATCACTGAGAATGAGGTTAAATCTATCAATTTAATCAATATCTTGGTTGTCTAATCTATGTTAGTTCTATTCTAATCTAATCCTATGTTAAACCTATGTCAGTCTAAATCCTAAATCTAATGAAAAGGGGGTTTTCAGCCTGAGGGACTGGCATGGTTTTGGTGGTGACTACAATCAATTCAAGACACTGTTAACCACGCAAGCTAATTAACAGAAGATAAAAGAGTAGTCGAACCTTATATAAAAAAACTGTATTAACCATTATTAATATGATAAGAACGTTGGTATGTTTATTAAGTGCAATGATTTCTTCTCTCGAGGTGGCATATCATTCTTAAGACTTAGGCGTTACTTATTCCTAAGACCTAGACATAATAATTCTGTCACAATTAAAGCATCCGCATAAAGCATCCTAATTTGCTGATTATAATCGATCTTAGGGATTAAAGCAATGGTGATCTTGTTAAACCCTAGCTCATAAAGACTTTACCCGCTTACCGCTTAATGATAATCTATACACTAATAGTCCACTTATCCAACTATCCAATGGAATCAGAATGTTATTTGTTGAATTATCTAGGTCACCTGCTAGTCAACACGATCAATAAACCATCAACAATGTCCAATTAACTAGTTAAGCCTGAAGCGTATCCTAGACACAGACTTAGAAGGATAATATTTGTGTAACTATTATTCTAGATGTATAAACTACTATATGGAGAGCTATCCCGGACTCTAGATCCGCTTGGTCCACTTAGTTAGATCCAGTTGAATGATAGGTCGCATACAAAAGCGCGTAAACAAGTATAAATTGATAAACATAAACAAGCATACAATGATAAATCAAGAAATCGATAATAAACAAATACCAAACATTCAGATCTTCATAATAATGGCTAATAACGTCATAATAGATACAAGAGTAATAATTTAGCCAAGGTAAACTAACTGAGTTAACGAATGATACCAAAAACTAAACAATTACTAAAGTATAAGAATTACACGATGTCTTCTATTGAATGAATTGCGTTGCTCGACCTCTTTTGCTCTTTTTCCATTTTAAAAATCGACTTTTGTGGTTTAGATATTGAGAATATGATTTAGCACACTTAAAACTCGTTTTTGAGTTTTCTATTTATAAGGTTTGGAAGTCGGTTCAATACGACGTATCCAAGGAGTTGGATACGGCGTATTGGACTTTTCTTGGAGTAGGGACCACGTTTGATATCTTCCAGAATATTATATTCCTTTTCTTGAATACGGCGTATTGAGGTCTTCTAGATAAGTCGTATTGACTTCATTCCATTTGTGGTCTTTGGTGAGTGCAGGCACGGATACGCCGTATCTTCTTAATGGATACGGCGTATTGGTCTTCAAATAAATACTCTTCAAAATATCTTCAATTAAGCTCCATAGTGCACGCCTTTTCCTATCTTTCACCAATTACTCCATAATTACTGCAATTCTCAAATATAAACGATTAAGTAACAATTCTTTACAGTAATTATACAAAATAGGTTAATAACTTGGGATAAATAATATTATAAAATAGACGTTATTTGATGTTATCAAATATCTCCCCACTTGAATCCTACTTGTCCTCAATTAGACTTTAGAAGTTTACAAAATGCATCCAAAAGGATATTTTCCGTTAAAGCACTTTTTTGATTAATTACAAGTACACAACCAAACACCTCACGAAATAGGAAGATGAAAACACTCAAATCACTCAACTAATCTATGTGGTAACATGTAACTAATTCGCTCAATTGCTCGGTTGTGACGAGTATTCTATCATAAGCTTGGCAAGGATACACATCTCCACCGCTAAAGCTAAGGAGTAACAAGTTTATAAAGGTACATATGGGTTTTGTATGGAAAGGCGTACAGTTGATTTCTCTAACTAATCTTTCATCGATCTTAATGTTCCTGGAGGGCGACAAAGACCACACATACATACCCGAATCCACGGGATAGACACATATGACTGCTCACTCACATCCTCGAAAAAGCTAAAGATTAGGATAGTAGAGTAATATAGGGTAGGAACATTCTAACTTTCACCAAAAGTCATAAACCAACAAGGTACAAGACATGCATACACACCCGAATCCACGGGATAGACATACATGCTCGTATGAATCCTCATTCGAGTAAAACCAGAGGTTAATCATTAGGTGAGAGGGAAGTAAATTGGTGTTAAATAAAAATCAAGAAACAAATAGATTAAGACTAAGACAAGTTGCTAGACACTTATTTTCTCGACCGTTATTATGACAAAGACACTACTATTTACAATGTCTTGACCATAGATAAAAAACAACAACCTAAGTCGGCGTTCCCATAACGGTCAACTTCCTAATCATCCCAAAAACTTTACATACTCTACAAGGTAATCGGTGATATCTTCCACTTCGTACAATACTCTACATCGTTGATTTCT